>JASDQU010313468.1:2528-13487 GCA_032191745.1 Picea mariana | reverse complement strand
CCAGTATCCTATATTTTAGGGGAGAATATTCCAACGGGAGAATATTCTCTTTCAATTGACACTTCAGTTTGACTAGTTGAGTTGAGTTTAGATGTTGCATTGGTTTTGTCACCATGCAACATTGGGATCATCACGAGATAATGTGAAATTTCCTTGGGATCATCACCACACTAGCGCATTACCCTTGATTTCCTGAGTTAACTCCTCACTACTCTCTGCTTAGTCACTTAACTGAAGACTAGTTGACTAGTTAACTCAACTAGGTGGTAGTTCACTCTCGTAACTGCCTGAGAGACTAGACTAGGTGGCAGTTTACTCCCGTAGCTATTGGTGTGTGTCCAGATCACTCTAGACCACCACTATGGCTCATTATTTACTCATGTATCCTATATCTATTATAAATTATTCAATCTTGAGTGTGGAATATGGTTAATGAGAATTATTCCATTCTTTCTCTCCTTCTTCTTCTTTCTCTAATTCTCTCTGCAAATGTGTGTATTATTGTTTAGCTATATCTATTATGTGCAGGTTCAACACATTTACATTATGGAATACAAAAATTGAAAACAAGAAGCCCTAAAATCACAATATGTACAAATCACTACATTTCCTTGCAGCTTATGCATAGTATTTCTCTAGGTAGAGCCCATTACTAAGCTTGGGCCAAGGGTTTCTTTAGCAATGAACCCGTAAATCTTCCATTTTAGGAAGAGGTTGAAAATCCATAATCATAGCTTCAAGGACAGCCTCATCTAAAGTCAATTCAACATCCAAGAAATCAAATGAATTGGGACTCGAGGACTCACCAATAATAGGGCTCAAGGTTTCACAAATAGTAATATCAGACCCAAGAGGAAACTTCAAATTACTCGAGCCAAAAGGGGAAAGATAGGGCTCACATGGCCCTATTGAATACAATACCTAATCAATTGTTGAGATGTTGTCTTGAGAAGGAAAACATGACTGTAAATATCCTTTCTTAGAAGCAATTGAGCATTGAGGATAAGACACCCCATAATTCACCCATGGCAGGGAAGAGTCTACTCAACACTAGGAACATACAAAGGAGAGACATGATCTAAATTCGAACTAGGATGGTGATTATCACATGAAATTTGATCAATAGAGACAATGTTTCCATTGTGAGGAAAATGCATCATACAAAAGAATGTATACACCATAACGTTCATATTATAAACAATCACACCCAAGACGTATATTGAAATATAAAGGGTATGGAACCACTAACAGATTGACTAGGATCGTCTTCCCACCTAATGTGATAGGAAACTGAGGAAGAATCCCCAAATATTCACTAGGTCTTCTGTTGAAATCTAGTAGCTCACTGGTAGCTGACACAAGCTTGGGAGAACCCAAATATTTCCAAACTAAGGAGGATAGAATACTTGTGGGGGCTTCCCCACTACGATACATCATTAAATACCTTTTGAATTAGATTTAAGCATTATTTGGAAGGGCTCAGAAGAAGGAAGGTGAGGCTCAACAAGATCATTCCAATCAAAGGAAACCATCCTAGGACTTGGAGGGAGTATACTTCAAGAGAGTGAAATTCCCCCTTGTTCAGAAGGTACTCAACTAGAAATGATAAATACATAGTTAAAACATGCATCACTCCCGAAAAGAAGAGTGGTATCGACCGAAGATTCCATCGACGTGATCACTTCCTCAACCACTCATTAAATAGGTTTCCAGAGAACATGGTCAATGAACACATCACCCTCCAAAAGAAGAGTGGGATCAGTCGAAAATTTCATCGACATGACCACTTCATTAACCATTGGTTGAATAGATCGTTGGGAAACATAATATGACTCAGGACTAGAAGGTCCATCAGACAAGGACCACACTCTTTGAACCACATGAATAACATGGAATAAACGAGTAAGGTGATCTCCCCTGCAAATATTACAAGGGAACTTAGGATTATGTCATATTCATCTAGGTTTCTCAATGGTATCAATGCCTCCAACATGATTTTTTGTGGCTGATGGGTTGCCCCCAACATGACTTGTAGTGTTTGGTGGGTTTCCCCCAGCATGAATGACATAGGCTGGTAGGTTGAAGCCAGTATGACTTGCAGTGACTGGACTTTTTCTCCCAACATGACTCGTAGAGGTTGGTTGATGGTATTCAACATTAATCACATAGGTTGTTGACATAACTCCAACATGACTAGAAGATGTTTGTTTCACACTCATAGCATGACTTTTAGTGTCCAGTTTCTAGTCTCCAACATGACTCACAGAGGTTTATGACCTAATTACAGTCTGAATTTCAATGAATGGATTTATGCCCCCAACATGACTAGCAACGATTGGTTGCTTGTCTCCAACATGACTCGCAGAGGTTGGTAACTTGATGTCAATATGACTTAGAGTGAGTGGAATTTTTCTCTCAGCATGACTATCAAAGGTTGGTTGCACGTTTCCAATGTTACTAACAAAATTTGGTGACTTCTTCTTCTTACCTTTTCTCTTCCCATTCCTTTTAGACTTTTGGTTACTAGTAGGGAGACTTTCACTAGAAGAGGGAGCAGGAGGAGGAGTATACTTCGCTAATGTATAAGGTAAAAGGTCAATATCCATTCAATGACCATGACATAAAGTTCTTATCTGAGAAGCATAAATAGAAGTTGATACATTTGGAGTGGTCCAAAACCAAACCGATAGTCCTATGTTCAACCCACTAATGTTCAAAGTGGCCATCAAGGAGGAACCAAAATTTCCAAAGTAAGGAAAAACATAAGAATCCCCTTGGGAAGGGGTCCCTTGGTTGGTATCCTCAAGATCTTTGGCCATGAAGTTCTTATGCACATATTTGTCCCTTGTGGGAATGTTCACGTCCGAAAAATTCTAACACACTGACTTTGGAAGACCAGTGGTATAAAAACCTATTCCTTCTAAGAGGCAGCTCCATGCTTTCAAGAGAAAGACCAGGGGTCCTTCCTAAGTATAAGAGTGATTGGTAAACCTCCTTGAATCAATGATATAAAAACAATAATATAGACACAAACTAAGGAAGATAAGGTCTTAAGTCCAAAGAAATGAAAAAGTGGAAAGGGACCTTATGGAAACTAACACAGGTTGATCAAGTCCCGAGACCAATGAATGAAGGAGTGAGAAGAAGTTACCCCAAACTCCACTTACCATCCCTACCCAATGAAAGTACCCTTGCTTCACAGGGGACCCTCCATGGGTATTGATAGCATGATACAACATTTTTCCCAGGTACCATAGATAACCACCCACAGTCACCTCTGAGAAACATAGGAAAAGAAACTATGGATACCAACTTGCAGTTAGTGTCCAGCGGGTAGAATCAATAGTCAAGATCGAACTATGGGCAAGGAAGAAAGTCTTTAATCTCCAAAATTGCTTCCTCTCGAGGAGGTAAAGGAAATGAAACCCACGTNACTTCATGTTTAACTCCTATTTTAGAGGATGCCCCATCTACACTTATATGAAAATTTGGTTTCTCTCTCCCTAACTTAGACTCCTATATTTTTTTACTGGCCTTGGAGAGTTACCTCTCCAATCCTAATCTAATGCCCTAACCCTAAACTAATTTGTGAAGCCTAGAAACAAAGTATAATACATTTTTAATTTAATTTTCATTTTTAGTGTCTATTGTTTACTCAAAGGGTACGAAAGTGAAACCACTAGTACATTGGGCCCATTTTTCGACGATTTACCGACAAAGGTTATTAACAAAAACATCTCAAGTACAATGAATCCCACAACCCATATTTTTTCATACATAAATTTCGTACTTGCGATGAACTACTATTATGTCATACGTTCGACAAAAATATCATCTAAATATTGACAAAATTTCATCACAAACGTTCGTCGAAAGATCGACAAGAGTTCATCGAAATATCGATAAAACATTTTTCTAAATATCAACAATTTGTTTTTATAAAGATAGACAAAAATTTCAACTCAATATCAAAAAACGTTCAGCGTAAGAGACACGAGTTCGTTGCAAGAGCCACATAAGTTCGCAATACTGGCAAAAGTCCAATGAACTTTCAGTACTTCCAATGGTATTGTCATCTGACTTTCAATGCAAACCAATGAGGGTTTTGTGAAATAAAAAAAAAAAATAATATAGAATGTCTTATCTCTTATGAAAACTAAACCTTGGTCAATGGTTCACTAATCCTCACTCTAAATATTTGGTGGATTGTTCTTATGACTCTTAAGGAAAATCTGAGACCCCAAATGTAATGTAATCTTATCTCATCTATAACAATGTCAAGGGAATGGGTAATAAGTTAAATCTTTCTCATCAATAACCAAGAGTTAAAATTTACTTTAATGAAAGGCCTATTTCAGACTTATTAAAGTATTCTCCCAAACATCGCTCATCCAAAATCTAGGTCTAATGGTTTGATGATGATTTGAAAGTGGCCATATATATATTTAGAAAAATAGAAGCAAAAATTGCAGAAGTTTTACCAACAAAATATTATATCATAAATGAAGTGGCCAATAGTTAATTAGACACTAATATATCCTACTCCATCTCTTTAAAAAAAAAAACAAAAAAAAACTCATAAATTAAGGTATATTCCTCATCAAACAACAATCATGGAACATGTATTTAAAGATTATTTCTAACATTTTGTGAGCAATGTTAACATTCTCATATTTGGCATACATTTCTACAATCCCATTGACCACAAAAAAATCAAATTAAATCCACTTCATATTGCATAACCGTGAATCTGGTTAACTTGTTCCAGAGCCAATAATTGGACACACACATATAGAACATTAACAATGTTGATAAAAAAATTTTTTAATTCCCTAGGCATGCATTTCATTGAAGAATGTCAAGGTTTCATGGTGGTGGCCATTCTAGGAATAAGCATCAATAATTGCATTCCATGACTCGACATCTTGCTCATGGATTTTGTGAATGACAAGGAATAAGCATCAATGATTGCATTCCATGACTCGACATCCTGTTCATGGATTTTGTGAATGACAAGGAATAAGCATCAACGATTGCATTCCATGACTCAATGTATAGACAAATGGTGCAAAGCTTAATATATCTTATAAACAATAGGGAGAATCTATAATTTGCAACCACCTACATTTTCAAATTCATGACTTCCCCAAGGCCAAACATTATATAGAAACCAAGAGAATTTAAGGTATGTAAAGGGAACATTAGATTTTTGTATTCTTTGTGACCAAGGAGAAGAGTTATAGTCAATAGGATATGCATATATAGATTAGACAGGATTAGTGGATCATTGTAGTCCATGGAAGGATATGTTTTCATCCTTGGAATTGGTGCAGTATGTTGGTTGAGCAAGAACCAACGAGAAGTTGCACATTCCTCAACTAAAGTAGAGCACAAGGAAATACTGAAAACATATTGTGAGGTGGTTTGGCTAAGAATAATGTTTGTGGACTTGCAAGTTGAAAATTTTGATTCGACTATACTTCACTATGACAACCAAAGTGTGTCAAAGCTATCAAAGAATCATGTCTTCCAGAGCACACAAAACATGTGAAAGTACATTGACATTATCTTTGAGAAAATGTAGAAGATGGAGAAATTGAACTGCAATGTTGTACAACATGGGAATAGATTACAAATAGCCTCTTGGTCCAGATAAGTTTACAAAATTTAGACATACACTAGAGAGGGTGTTGAAGTAAAAATTGTAATGGTCATTACTAATGTACTCAGTGTACTTGTCATATCAACACTTTTTGTAATAAATTAATAATATGTCCTTAGCTTAATTTAGGGCATTAATTAAAAGCTATGAATTAGGCATTATGCATCTTGCATAATGTATGATCATATCTCTCACCTCTGTATTATGAAATTATACCATTCAATGAAATCAAACAAGTACATTTCTCTCTCTTATTTTGCTTTGTTTTTTTCATTGTGTATTTGTGTCCATCTCTAAAAACTTTGTGTTCTCTTGATTTTTCTCTCTAACTCTCCACTTTTCATTTTTGTTCTCATATAATCCAATTCCTACAATCTTTACCCATGCTCACAATATATTAGGCAAACATAAGAGATTACCTCCTTCAATAGCCTCTCTTCCAAGTCGAGAATCTTACAATAATAATTTTGTAGCCATAAGTTTGTCATTAATCTGAATTTCAAGTACAAGAAATGAAGCTTGCAATATTAAAACCACCACTGGGCATTTTCAACAATCTACATTCATGAATAATGATGATGGTAAAAAATAGTACATGTTCTATTCAACAACAATCAGATTCAACCAACATTATCAACAAGCAAAGAAAACCACCCATTTCTGAGTTTGAGATATTATTGCACACATGAGGCATTAAAATATCCTTGTTTTATATTATTATAAACTGACTCAAATATGGATTTAGAGAAGGATTATTCAAGCATTAAAGAGCCCTAACATTTTTCATATCCAATTAACTGATGATATAATTGTTAATGGAACAATATTTCAAACTGATTGAAGTTTTAATACCTTCTCCAGTGCAATACAGTTCCAACATATTTGGATAATACCAAAAAGACTTATTGACTTCATGTCATTCAATGCCTGCATATGAGGCATATATGTTACTTCTTGCAATAAAAGAGACATTTTGAAGCAACTATGTTCTTTCCATTTTATAAAATACATCATAGGCCAGAATTAATAGAGCATGTCAAAGCTTAAAAGTAACATAATAATCTATATGAAGAAACATATTGAATGCTCCATGTGTACATGCACCAATCTGCGAGTGCATCTATGCATATATGTGATGTGAGAGAGAAAGAACCTTAATGGTGGTCATTGTTGAAATACTACAAATTTCACTAAAAGTATAGTTTTCATTTGTTTTTGGAATATACAGAGCCATCTCTTCATATCTCCTTGTTATGTGTTTGAGAGAAAGCATGCAATGTTTAGGATGATTCCATTCCAAAAAAATCAAATATGGCATCTTGAAAACAATAGAATCACTTAAGTTTGAAATCACTACACAGTAACTGGGAATATGAAAACAATGGATTGAAATTGATACTCGTGACATAAAAGATTTTTTTATGGATATGAAAAACCTAGTTTTCCTGTCCTAAAATCATTGGAAGACTCCAACAAAGCTTGTTTTCTCAAAATCCCATAATAGCAGTACACAAAAACACAAAAAAATATGATTTTCGCCTGTGATAGGTGGTGTTTTTTGATCCAGCAATAAACTCCTATTCTGTCATGAAATTTTATAAAAATTCATGATTTTTCCGATTGATATATTATGTGCCTTTAATATCTCATATATATCATGATATTTGCAATAAATGACTCATATTTTCAACAAAGGTACATAGAACCAAAACCAAAAAATTAAAATCTTAAGTTTGAAATTAATTGAAGGAAAACAAAAACATTGATTACATTATAGATAATTCACAATTTTAGTCATTCCTTTTAGTACAAATATAAGGATATCCAAGCTAAAGAAGGTAAATTTTCTAATATTCAATGTACAAATAGTTGGAAGGCCACTCGATTTATCTTATAATGACCAGGTCGCAATTGATTTTTGCATTCAGTTGACAGTTCCAAAGGATAAATATTGGATTGCAACCAAGAATGTTTTGAGGTATGTACAATGGATTTTGGAATATGGAATATTATATAGTATATTAGAGGATTTCCCATGGACAAGTTTGACAAATTTTGATTGAATAGTTTCAGTTGATGATAAATCTACTACAAGTTATGTTTTCAACATCGATATACGTGTTGTTTCGTGGCTGAGTAAAAATAATCAAACTATGGAATGTGCTTCTTCTAAAGAAGGATATATAGAAGAAGTAAGTACAACTTGTGAGGTAGTATGTGTTAATTTTCACATGCAATTCTATGTGACTAATTTCGTATCTGAAAATTGCTTCCTAATGATCTAACTATCACTGAAAATTGCTTCCTAATGATCTAACTATCACTAAAAACATATGCAATGGAAACACCAAGATCAAAGATGAATCATCAATACACAAGAGACACAATATTTTTTTTCTATAACTTTATCCAATTCTACAAATATGAGAACCAAATCCAGTACTCTTAAAGTCACCAAATCTAAGGACAGAACTAGTGCTCTCAAAATCACTAAATATGAGGACAAACTTGTTGTTAGGGTCCTAACCCACACATAGGTAGAGAAATATATTCGGATGTAATAAAGGTCAATATTAATAAGGTCTTTCAATAAAATAGAATAAGGCAGATGTAAGAAGACCTAATAGAAGCTTCTACTTCTAGAGAGATCTTCCTCGAGATGCTTCTTTTTAGTATAAATAGGAGTTGAGGGCATGAGAACCCTAGCTTGAAGATTATTGTAACACAACGTTTCTCAACTGGAGGTTGCCCCCCTCGAAGAGGCCTGTGAACATTGCTTTCTGAATCAAAGTGCTATTTATGTTGTTGTTATTATATCATTTCTGTGTTAATGTGGAGATTATGCTAGTTATATTACTATTATTCTGCCATTTCTAGAATTTTATTTATGTTCTGCATACTTCTTATATTTGGTATATTACAAGTGGTATCAGAGCACTTTCCTTGGCAGAAATTGTGGAAATTTTTTTCAGAGTAGAGACATATTCTGGCGTCTTTAAGCCACAGAGATCTATCGTTACACGCATAAACCCAAGGTTGAGAGATTCATACACACAGGAAATATAAGTGGTTCTTAAGCGCACATTTGTTGGCCACCCTTGTAACCCCTGTTAGTACCCCTTCGAGTGGTAGCGCATCAGACAACACCTATGTACGGATTGACCTAGATTTCCTGAAGCCCTCTTTAGATAAACCGATCGGCCGCCTGACTGCTATAGTGCCACCGAGAACAACACTCGGGAAGATAATCTCTAGTACCTGGGTAGTTGGGTAGTATGAATAAAGGTACGGTCTATCCTCCTTAGTTAGTGACCTAAGATATTGGGCTGAGTACTACTATTGGACCCCACACGTATATCAGAGAGCTATAGCACAAGGCAAACCCTTGTCTGTAGAACCCTTGAATACCTAACCCTTGGGGGACAGTAACATAAACAAATTAACACAGACAAGATCTCTTGCCGCTCAACTGTGTTCGAGTTGCCAAGTAAATACACATTTATTTCTGGTTAAGCATCTGGGGATTTCATCACTGTAGTATTCTTTAGACTGGTGTCTAACTCCGCAGATGAAAAAAAAAAGTCTGGAAAATTTTTCACCATTATATGAGACCTATTCCATTAGATTCATCTCTTCACCCTTATCACATTCATCCATATCACTTTTCGGCAAAAACATTTAACCCTGCCCACCCCTTTTCAGTTCACCCATCCTCATGGCTCATACCCATAGCCAAGACCTGGAGTCTCACTTCAACACCTTGCAATCTATTTTCCTCGAGACCCAAAAAGAAGTGAAACAACTCAGTTCTGTTGTTTCCTCCATGGATACATCCATCAATACAACCATAAATACATCCATGTAGTCCTCAATGGAGGAAGTCAAACAAGAACTGACCACCCAGCTTGAATCTGTCTTTGCATCACTTTGCACCAAACTGAAGATCCCTACCGATGACCTTTTCCATGAAGCACCCCCAAAGATTGAAGGTGAACATTCCTCCCATTCCCATACCTTTCAGCCCCATCACTTTCAACGCAACCTACGCCTTCCGTGGGTGGATGTGACAAAATTTGATGGCTCAGACCCCACTGGTTGGGTCACCCAAATGGAACATTATTTCTCTTATACAACATTACATATGACTTGGCCAAACTCTGGTATGGTGTTCTCCATCTAGATCAAGAATGTTGGTAATGGTGGCAATGGAGAAAAACTTCCCGTCAAGGGTATATTGCTTGGACCCAATTTGTGACTGAGCTTTACGAATGCTTTGACACTGACACGAACCATTTGGTCCATTTGACAAAATTAAAACAATCTGGAACAGTAGAATAATTCATAGTTGCATTTGAGCGCCTGGCTTTTCGAACAGAGGGCATGATTGATGCTTTCTTTCGAGGGTGTCTTATCAATGGCCTCAAGGAGGAGATTCAAGCCCATGTCCTCATGGCTTGACCTGGAAGTTGGGTGGAGGCTACTAAAAAAGATAAAGAAGCACAACAAGTTGTTTCCTCTCAAAATCATAAACCTTCCTTTAGCCCTAGCCCTAAACCCATAAACCCCACTACTCCCTCCGCTCCATTAAAGATCCAAAAATTGACCATGGCGGAAATGGATGAATGCCAACTCAAAGGCCTTTGTTATAATTGTGATGACAAATATTTCTCGGGCCACAAATTTAAGGAACAAAAGATTTTTATGGCCATCGCTGAGGATATTTCAGAAGAGGATGTTGAAACTCCCCTTGTGCCTGAGTCATCGGAAATCATTCACATAACCCCTCCCTCTGACCCTCCCGAAGTGGAACTGGTCATTTCCCTCAATGCTCTCACCGGCTTCTCTAACCCCCAAACCCTCAAGTTAATCGGTTACATCAAGCATTGAAAGGTCATCATTATGGTTGATAGTGGAAGAACCCATAATTTTATTCATCGCCACATTACCCAAGAAACCCATTGTTACATCCATGTCGTCAACAATTTCCAAATCATGATTGCCAATGGTGGTTCTATGAAATATGGTGAGCGCTATGAAAATGTGCATCTCCAAATCGATGACTACCACCTCAAATCCCATATGTTTGCTATCTACATGGGTGGTTGCGACATTGTGTTGGGTGCAGACTGGCTAAGGACTTTGGGCCCCATTCCCATGGATTTTAAGGACTTAACCATGCAATTCGACCAGGAAGGACACCAATATAAATTCCAAGGCATCATTGTTGGTTCACCTGAGGTCATTAGTTCCCATCACATGGAAAATATGCTCAAAAAAGGTTTTGGTGTCATTGCCCA
>JASDQU010313464.1:0-13487 GCA_032191745.1 Picea mariana | reverse complement strand
TGCAGATATAGACACTTGTGTACTTCTAATCAATGGTTAAGACCAAAAGTAATGTAAAATATCATGCAAAACAAATTAAACGTGTAGTAATGAGAAAGGACGTTATGTACCTTGGAATGATCAAGTGGAATGATAATATAAGTCTAAATATAGGTGATGGGGAGTATAACCATGGAAAGAATATGGGCAAAAAGGGTACAATATATGGTCCTAACAACCAGCAGTAGAGACCATTGCGCAGTAGGAATCTAGTGGAGAGGAAGAGGAGGAAGAGAAAACATATAAGGAAGCAAGGCCTTCCAGTGCACCAGAAAGGGGGAAGGGAAAACAACAGGTCCAGAGATCCCCGCACAAGCAAAAAGAAGTAACCATTGTGTTACCGCACATACCAATAGGAGTAAATATTGTCACAAACTTACTTGGATGTGTAGAAAAACTGCGCTATTCATACCATAATGTTATGGATACAGATAAATTCCCATAGTTCATGCAGCAGGTATACTTAGAAGATAGAAGGGTCAGGGTGACAAGAGTACCCATAATGGAACCTAAACAATAGATACAAGGGATATACAATACATGTATAATGAACCTGTTGGAGATCTCGCACTTTGGAAAAGGAAAGGATGTAAATAAATGTGTCAAGTAGTTATTGGCAGTAGTACATGGAGGTATTTTGTGGCTAGATACCCAAGTTTCCATAGACATTGATTTGATAGAAAATATAATAGGTTTTCCCACCAATGGTGAGCCACCTGTGCAATACCTAGATACTAAGACCAAGGAGAAAGTCTCAGAAGAAGATATGAAGTAGACCTACGAGACAAAAAGAGGATCCAGAGGGATCATCATCAATGGGATCAATGAACCAACAACAAGGCTAGCAACCAAATTGATGGCATGTAAATTACTCAGAAAGTGTCGCAAGGAGGAAGTATAAGCATGCATAAGAGAAGCAACCATGCAGTGCACAAAGAGTATTGTATTAAGTTGGAGCCCATATTTTCTTAACTTATTTTTGGAGGATTGCAAGGATGCCTGGGACGTAGGAACAAAGTTCCATAACTCTTGGCTCATGATCTTGATTGCACTAGTGGGTTGGAAGCACCCTAAATACACTGTGTTTTGTTAGAGAACCGAAAGGTTTCGTGCAATGCAGTATGAATCAATATGGAACACAACTATCGCAAAAGACAGGCAAGAAAATACCAACATATTCAAGACATACTTTGAATAAATCCAAGAAAAGGTGGCAGAAACTTGGAGGATCCCACTAGAGATGGTGGAGGAGAAAAAAATGATAGCAAACTTCAAGGAATCGTGGCATAATATGTGGATCCAGGCCAAAAGGGATCCAGATAAGGAGTGATTACAGATGAGATACTGCATCACAATGGAATAAGTCCAATGGATGATGAAAGACTAGAAAGAATAATGGAAGATTCTAGTCAAGCAACCAACAAAGGACAAGCAACCAACAAAGGAAAAATAACAAGCAAAGGATGATGCAAAGTATAAGACCGCGTCGCAGAAGAATATGAGGAGGTACAAAAACAAAGAGAAAGAATAATGAAAGAAATGAGAGAGGTAAGGAAGGTATTAGAGCAGATACGGGTTACCAAGGCACAACCTGAATATGCAACACAACAAAAAACAACGCAGAGTGCAGAAACAACAGTACAAATAACAACATTGGCCAGTAAGAATTTTAACCTAACTAAAGACATGTTGAGAATAAACAAGGACTTGGCGCATACACAACTCAAGGATTTTGAATAGATAGAGTTGGTATGACGAGGATACCAACAAAAACATTATATAAGCTGGAGATGTGTGTAGTGCAAGAGGTTTAATCCAGGACGAGGACGGATGCCAAAGACCTACAGATAACCAAGGAAGCTAAGGAAGTGTTGGAGACAGTTCTTACATAAGTGAGACTGGAACAAGAGGAAGAAAAATGTCGCGCATATATCTTAGAGAAAATACTTGAATAAGTCTTTTAAACAATTCTAAAGAGCGCACTAGCAGGAGAAATCAACGCAGAGGAAAATCTAAAGAAGATAGCGTAGACGATGGAGGAATACAAACATGAGATAGTAAAATTGGTTGGAAATATGACACCAAACACACCTCTAGAAGTTAGATCATAAAGGGAACAATAGGCGATAGAAAAATAAAATTTCTTGCGCTGGAAGTCAAGGAAATATCATAATTGTACAAGAGGACAATGGAAATATGGACAAGCCTAGCAGAAGATGTGAGGGTCCTGAAGCAGGAGCAAAGAGAAGAAAAGTTGAACATTGTAGTTCAGGACCTAAAGTAGAGGTAGAATAAAATGGCCATATCCCTAAGACTGAGGGATGCGCAGGAGATGAAAAACTTGCAAGCAGAAGTAAATACAATCCAGGATGAACAACAGATTAGACAGGCTCGGTTGGAGCCCCTACAAGAACAATTTGAACATATGATAACAATGCTAGAAATAGAGAAAGCCAGCATGGAATAGGTACATTCAGAGAGCATACAAGTGTTGAAGGATAATGTCACACTTCAGGTCGTGGATACCTTGACAGAGAAAAGTGTGTAGGCCATGAAACAAGTGGATGCATTGGCAAAGCAGTTCCAGTAGTTGGAGAAATCGGTGTAGAAGGCACACATGACATGAGTGGCTTGGGACGAGCCACAGGTTAGTTTTGGGGGCTTGTTGGAGCAGGAAATTTTGGGATTTAGTCACAATAAGCGAGGAAAAATGGACCAAAGGAAACAATGCACGCCAGAAAAGAAGGAAGACCAGTGCAACAAAAGGAAAAGGAAGCAGTGCGCCAGGAAAGAAGGAAGATCAACTCAAGGAATGGTTGGATTGAAGACCAATTGTGTGGAAGGAAGTTAGAAAGTGGACAAGTGGAGATCACATAGAATTATGTTTTTGGATTCATAATGTAAGGGTTATAACCCATTTTGTAGTATAAATAGAAGATGTATGAGGTAGATTGAGATATCTTTTGGAGTCCTTTTTGAGAGAGAAGAACTTGTTTCTGGAGAACCCTTTTTAGTCGTGAGTCTTTGGTATGATCATTTTTTGTTGAAATAGTTGAGGAGCTAATGGAGTCATTTTTGAGATGTAACTGAGGGTCAGGTCACAAGTTGTGGAACTTGGTGCGACGTTGGTCATCCTCACATGCACCATTCTTGAACCATATGATGTAATGCGTGCAATGCTATTTTGATGAAGAATAAGAAATAAGAAGATATTTGTGGATGTATCCCAGGGGGTGAACCCCGGTAAAAATGGTGTATTTATGTGTGATTTGTTATTTTATATTCTTTATAATGAATGAATGGTTAGATGAATGCATATGTTAGGGTTTGTTTACAATGCGCTTTAAAATGAGTATGCAGAATAGTTGATACTGAATGGGTAAACTGGTATATCTGATGAATGTTGTGGTAGAATGCATGTTAAAATAAAAGAGAAGTAAAAATAACATCCCCAATCCCTAACATGACTATAGACATCTACGTCCTGCAGTCAGCCATAAGCCATCTCGAGTGAGATTGTGTTGTGCACGGTGTAGCCTTTTGGTTTACTAGAAGAGTCAATGGTGAAAAGGGTTTTATTGGAGAACTAAGGAAGAACTTCAATCAGCCCATACATCCAACAAATAATAAAGTGATTTGTATTCCAAGTGGATCCGGAGATGTAGCCAGAATCTGGTGAACTTCATTAACACATGGGTGTCAAATTATATGTGTGAGTTTTGATTACATTCTCGCTTGATTAAGTAGAGATTTAATTGCACATATGCACATAATTATGACAATTTTCTCACGTTCATATGCATTGTTAATAAATTATTTGTTCATGTTCACATGCAATTAATTGTCAGTAAAATATCCTCGTCGTAGATTTTTGTAGATAAAGTTCTCACAAAAAATATCAGATCAAAAGGTAAAAAGGATCAATTAAAAGGGTAAAAGGGTCATCAAAAAGTGAGAGGGATAAAATAAAGATGAGAGTTCATTCTCTCATTATGTTGATGATTATTTGATTTGATTTGGAGAGCTCTTGGAGCCTTTGAGGGTTTGGAGTAAACCCTAGTTTGGATTGGTTTTGGTGGTGAGAGATCCACCCTAGCTAATCAGGTTTCGATGGTGAAAAATTCCACCCTAGCCAATATAGACGAAGGATCATCTAGATTCTTCATTAGATCTCATTGTTGAAGTCACTATTCATATTTGTAGGATTGAGGAGGGAAACATTTTATATTGGCAAAGATCTCTCCTTGTGGTATCTAAGTTCATCCTTTGGAGGCCGACTTCTTCTTGTGAAGGTCATATTTGCTGGAATAAATCAAGTTTATTGGTATGAGGGTCGATTCTTCAGGTAGTGGTTGTGATTCTTCGCAACAACTAAGTGTCCAAGTGTAGGGAATGAAATATCATTATATGGGCCAAGTTTTCTTGTGGAAGGTATGAGTTTCTGGTTGTAGAGACCGATTTTGTTTAAAGGAGTTGTGATCTCTTGTTGTTGGGGCCAATTTCCATGTGAGAGAAGTAGTGATCTTCAACCTGGGTGCATTATTTATGAACAACAACAAGGAGGGAGAGATTCCTATGAGAGGAGGCTGAGTTAACTTGAGCAAGGGTCGAATCCAACTTGGAACGGTTTTAATACTCATGGTTTGGTTGAATTTCTTGGGTGAAAACCATATTTCTTAGAAAGGTCAAGCTTCTATTGTATGTGGGTTAATTCCTTCTTAAATCAAGGTCATACTTTGGTGAGGAGATTGTTTGTTGATCATGAATACCATATTCTCCTTGTGGGATGATCTAAACCACTAATTATACCCAACTTTGTAACAAGTCAGAGAACCATAATTAAATGAACTCCTTTGTGGTGTTTCCTTGTTGTAATAGTGGTTTAGTTTATTTATTTCCTTTGGTACTTGTTGTAATGTTTTCATATGCAATATGAAAACTTTATTTGGAATTAAAACCTTCATTTATCCACTACAAACCACAATAAGAAACTCAAACAACAAACAAAATTACAACAACATGTTAGCCTATGACTTACCTTAACCAATCACTAAGTCTAATTGTCACCTATATTTGTATTATTCATTTAGGATATTAGTAATATATCCTCAAGTGATGACTAATGAGTTAGTTAAGATTGCCTAGCCTAGTCATCATGCATGATTTTAGGATCTAGAGCAAATCTCTCTATGAGGTGGCATCACCCATTGTACTATAAATATATAACATTGGTGTGAATACAAAAGAGTTGGCTAGTGAGCCTTTTCTGTCATATTATTGTTTCTTGTCTATATTTTATCAATTGGTATCAGAGAACAACAAAAGGTTATGAGAGAGAGTAGTATGGTGTTTGTTGATCCCATGATGTTGATTTTCTAGAAGAGGAATGCTTATGATATGAGAAGTGATGCGAGTGAAAGGATCCAAATATAGAGTCAGATTTTGGAGTAGACCAGCGATGACGTTTTTCAATATCGGATCAAAGTCGGTCACAAGAGTGGTGTTCTTGGTGATATTTCATGATAAGAACAAAATAGTGGACATTGTTTCCTTGTCTAACAAGTGAAATCTGAAAATTATACCACGAAGAGTCTGTAACGTTTATCAAGTTCAATGGGATGTATCCATCCTGATAAGATAGTACAAGACGAGACTGTAAAATATGAGTTTCAATCCCAGAGGGCCATATGAGCGCGAGGACACTGATCAATGGGATCGAACTTGAACCAACTTGTTTTTCAGTCCTCAAGTGATAGTTCTCATCGTTGCGATAGCCAATGCATACTCCCGCGTATCAGAGGGAGTTGACCTTGCAACTAGTACTTTGTTTCTGTGGTGGTTGTGAAATTTGAAGGGCTCGGGCACTGCAAACCAACGTCCAATAATTGATTGTGGCATGAAGAGGATAATGTGTGTTTTAAAGCTTGTGGAAGTTGCATAACAATGCATCATATCTTAACATAGTCATCTTGTCTGATATTGTATTTTCTTGGTCGTTGGAGGACGCTAATCAATGTGAATTGCGTGGAAATCTTGTGAGTATCATTTGAAATTCTCATTTTTGATAGCTTGAGATGTTAATGTTATGTGCAATGATTATGTGAAGACAGAGGAAAATATATCTTAATACCCATGTGGCCCGCAAATTATTGTTCGATCATGAAGTCCCAAGCTGTGAGAGGAGAAGTGAGTTGACGTGTGGATCTATTTGGCACAGTGTAAGATGTTTACTATAGCACGTGGAATTGAGAGAGAAACTTCGATCTAAATCCACGGATCTTAATTCCATGAATGTGAAGGAAACCACAAGATCTTCAAATCTGCAATTTGATTGCTAGATCCGATCTACACTAGCGATCCTTAGTTTTAAAATGATGAAGCCGACATCAGTTTGTTGAATGAAATCATTGGAAAATATGTGGGACCAAATTATTTGTATAATCAAAGGGAATAAGAGGTGAGCTAGAGTGTGGGAAACCTGGAAATCCGATTTGCGTAAGAGAAGAGGCTCGATTGTACGAGCAATCAATCAAATCTGTACATTTACCCTGATAGAAAAGCATTCTGAGTTTGACAGATTTTTAAGAGAAGAACTTTTGTATGATTAGATCCTGCAGAATAAGTTGATAAAATTGTTAATAATTCACTAAGAATTGATGGAGGTTGACTTCTATGTGAAACACATTCATTCTATAAATTTGGCTCTGTGTCTCTCCAGGTGTGAAGTTTGAATACTAAGTTCTATTTTGAAGTCTTTGCAGCAGAGGAAATTGAGATTATTACTAGCTCATAGAATCCAAGACAGTATGTGTTGATCTCCCGTTCAATTGTGTGCAGAAATGGGTGTAATAGCATGAATTCCTACACAAAATAAGTTAGCTCTGTTCATTGAAGGAGCAATTGCGATCTACTGAAATCATGATCGGATATTTCCAAGTGCGTAGAGAGCTCTGTTCCACCTATTGACAGAATTAACAAACCTTGAACTCATTCCAGATTTCACATCAGTCATTGGATCCAAAGGAAAGACGATTCTTGAACCAGTTTCACTCCAAACGATTGATGGTTGAATTCTTAACTCATGGGTGAGTATGATGATTCTGAATTTTATTTTCTCATGAAGTGTGGTGAATCATATTGGAATGAATTGAATTTTGAATGTCAATACACCGATATTAGTTGTCCATGTCAAAAGGGTAACTGGTTACCAGGCATGTGTATGGTGTCATCAAGTTTATGAAAGAAGTTTAAGTAGGGATCTGAGAGGGTTGGAAGTGTTGCAATACAGAGGTGCAGTGGTGGACCATGGACCGTGTCATGGACCATATCATGGACCATAAAGTGGACCATATCTTGGACCAGACTTGAAATTCACAACAACTCAAGCACTATTTTTAACTTCTGGGTTGTGATTTTTCAAAGGTGAGGCTGGTTTGGATTCTGAAAAGCATTAAATTTTATGCACGGTTTTTATGTTGTCACTTTTTGAAAATCATTTTTAGAGTGGCATACTTGAGATTTGGAAGTGTTTCATTTTAACATAAAGTAGTACTTTATGTTAATGTAAAAGGTTTTATTTTTGGTGACAAAAGTGGAGTGATAAGAGGATTATTTAATGGTTATTTCAAAGTAGGATATAAGGATGAGAATTTGAGGCACTAATGGTTGATCAACAAAGTTGAAGTCACATTTAATTATTTGTGAAGGTTAAATGCTTGAAAGTTAAGAGAGAGATTGAAACATTTGTAACCTTCTATTTTAATATCATTGGGATATCAAGAAAGAGATTACGATGACTTGTTTTTGTATTTTGGCACAAACTTGTCATTGTATTTGGGCACACTATTGTGATCACAAGGGAATCCATAATAAAATCAATTCTTTTTTCTTGTGTCCTAGATCCGCCTGAAATTGAATAAGGGGATCTTAGGTACACCTTGTGTAGTGTGTGCCGGTGATTTTTTCATGGTTGTTTTATGAGCTGATTTATGTCTAGTTTTGACATAATCATGTATAATCTATCATTTAAAGCAACACAATTGAATTTCAAGCACAATTAATCTCATTCATGCACAGAAAAATAAAGCTCACAATAAAAGAAGAATTGGACGTGACTTGAAATCAAAGCCACCATCAAATTTGAAGATCCATTCAATTTCTAAATCAACAATAATTTGTAGCTTACAAATAGTCCCTTTGTAAGTTTACTTGTCTTTTTAAATCAAATCAAGTTGAATTTCATTGTAATTTTTGGTTGCATTCTTGGTTGAACCCGACACCCACAACTTGCTTGTATCATTCTATTCCTTAGTCTATAAGTTTAGTGGTTAAAACTCAAATCATTGTAAACATCAAATTTTGGGTGCATTTTCGGTGGTATCTGACACCCTCATCTTGCTAAAGACAATTTCAAGCAACCATGAAGTTCAAGCGAGTGATTCAAGTGAGAGAGTTGCAAGTAAGCCTTCTTTTGTCAAGTCAAATTGTAATCAGGATCTACCTGCACAAGGAGACCTCATTTAGCATTTTGAAATGGCTCGAAGTCTCGAATTATTAGAGTTACTGGACACTCTAATAAACACTACTAAAGACAACATAGTCATACTTCACATAGATATTATTCAATCAATGATAACGTGTTTGCAAGTGATGCAAGATAAAGTTAGACTTCTTCAAGATCAATCCCAGCTACTGAATAATGAGTTGATAGATCTAAAAAATCAACAACTAGTGAACTTTTCCGAACTAGTTTGTATTCAGAACAACCCTCTCTATGCTAATGATGATGATGATGAAAATGATTATGTTCAACAATTGGTGAAAGAAAAACACGGTGATACAACTTCAGAAGCAATTTCATATGAAAATGAAGGTATTTTTGAACCTACATTTCAAGAGTTTTATTTTGAGTTTAGTGAAGAAAACCTTTCAATGATGCAACAACATGCAGTAAATCAACTTTCATGGATTTCAAAGAAACAGGTTCAGAATACTCTTTCTAAGCCCATCATCAGACCTTAGGAAGAAATCAGCTACAACAAGAATAGAATAGGACTTGGATATAAAAAGGAAGTCACCTTTCATATTCCCGATTATTCCAGACCAATCCAGTTCCAAAGTGTTGGATTCCTTCAAGAAGTTTCAACTTCACCTGTTCAAGTTCAGCATCATAATGTGAAGTGCCAACATCGTAATTGATTTGGTCACATGGAGAATAAATGTTTTGATCTCCATCCTTGCTATAATTGTGGCAAGCATAATCATTCTTCAGACATATGTTCAACACGGAAGAAACCTGCAAGATTGAAGATTCACTATGAGTTGATCGATACTTGGAAATGGTCATCAACAACCAAGTGATTATATAAGTCTTACTGTAGAATTCAATCTCGAGTAAAGACCAATCTTGCAGCACATAGCCTTTTTTGTACCTCACATAAGTGGTCCCCTTATGGCATAGCTTTCGAGCATGGCCCTCACGGGATGATATAACATGTGGTTTTTTCCACATTCCCACTTTGTGTTGTATACAAATGGAACAAGTATGGTACTCTCTTGAGCCTAGAGGAGGGAGTACAATGATGTAACTCTTCTGTACCTTAAGGGGGGGAGTTCAAAAATCAAATGATGATGGTTCGTGAAACCACTTGTGGTCTCTCCTTTCAACTGACAAAGGGGGGAATTAATGATGGAATTGATGGTTTTCAAATTGAAAGTTTCGACAACAAATATGCCATATGGGCATGAAACTTGTCAAATGGGCAACTGCAGTTTGTAGATGACAAAATTTGGCAGAATTATGGTTCAATGAATTGCAATTGAATCATACACATTATACATTAGGATGATGTTGGACACCTAAAAGTCTCAAAATTGGTTGGTGCTCATCCAAAAACCATCAAATACATGGTATCAAATTGATCAGTGGTTATCCCAAACCACAGATTCAGAGAGAAATTCATCAATACACTAATAGTATAGTGGTTATACTACATGTTCACCAATTATAAGAAGACATTAGATTCTTCTAGCTCAAATACTTGGCAAAATGATCGAATTGTCAAGCAATCAGGGAATGTTCAGATATTGCAGTTGTTCACTTCCATATCTTAGCTCTCTTCGAGTTCATTTCAGATGAACCATCCAGCATCCAAATTGGTGGTTTTTTAGGCAGTTCTTCATTGAGGCTCATGAGCTCAAGAGTTTCATTATGAATACTTGGAAATGATACCAGTTTATGCTTCATTATTGGTACTATTTATCGGGCTTGTGATTGAGGGGGGGAATGTTAGCCTATGGCTTACGTTAACAATCACTAGGTCTAATTTTCACCTATATTTGTATTATTCATTTAGTATATTAGTAATATATACTCAAGTGATGACTAATGAGTTAGTTAATATTTCCTAGCCTAGTCATCATGCATGATTTTAGGATCTAGAGAAAATATCTCTATGAGGTGGAATCACCCATTGTACTATAAATATGTAACATTGGTGTGAATACATAAGAGTTGTCTAGTGAGCCTTTTCCATCATATTGTTGTTCTTGGGCATATTTTATCACAACAAACAACGCTCTTTTATTGTGGAAGAGAACCTACAGCCTAATTGTTTGGTGAAATCCATTACCCAGAAATATACATAAATTGCTACAACAGACACCAAGGGGGGGGTTCTATAGTAGATATTGATGTACCAACAAAGTGTTTGAAAAAATAATCTGACTCAAATTGACATTAGAACCATCAACAATCAAGAATCAAACATAACAATAGTTATTAAGGGGTTCTTAGTAGGTGTGTGTTAAGTGTTTGAAAAAACATCTGACCCAGGAAACCATTAGTATATTGCAACAATAGGTAGAATTATATAACAACCATTAGGAGGGACATTACATAAAATTTGGCATGGTATCAGAGATGATGTTTTTAATAAAGAGAGGGATTCATCTCTTGAGACACATTTGCTTCTGCAGATTGGTGGTACAACAAAATTGTTGTTGTAGATTTTTTTGGTTTTTGTTCTGGGCAGGTCACAATGGTGAGCACTCTAAATATTGAGGATAGATTGGAAGGGGAAACAAATTTTTGGGCTTGGAAAACCAGGATTCTCCTTCTCTTGGAGGAGAATGATCTCAAAGAATATGTTGAGGGTGTGATTCCAAGTCCCACTGATCCGTAGGAATTGCCAGCTCATAGGAAGAATGAAGTGAATGCCAAGAAGATGTTGTTGGATTCCTTGAAGGATCATCTGATGCCTCACATTTCTAAGAATAATACAACCAAGAAGATGTATGAGGCTTTTTAAGGCTTGTACCAAAGCAGGGATTGCAAGCCAAAAGTTGATCTTGAAGCACCAACTTAGAGTTGTTGAGATGGATAGTTCAGAAATTGTTGCTAGCTACCTCATGAGGATCACTTAGATTCATGATCAACTTGTAGCCATTAGTGAGATAGTGGATGACATCAAGTTGATGAATGTGGCATTGAGTGGTCTTCCTGAGTCTTGGGAACCATTTGTACAGGGGATCTATGCATGATATAAGTTGTCATCTTTTGACAGACTATGGATTGATTGCATCCAGGAAGAGGCTTGGTTAGAGTCTGGGAATGGAAAGAAGAAGGGAATCATTGATGAAAACTAGGCCCTATTTTCCTATGTTAGGAAGGGAAGACGATGAGGTCCTCTAGAGAGAGAGGCATCTCTAGATTTGATAAGGAAGAAGGACCTTAGTAAGGTCAAGTGTTTTTGTTGTCATGAGTATGGTCATTATGCTTCACACTATCCATAACGAAGGAAAGGGGAAGGGGGTAGAAAGCATCAACAACATAGGTTGATGAGGTTGAAGAAAGGTTTGAGAGGGATTTATTATTGGTCTCTTCCCTTTCTGGTATATTTTCTGATAGTGTGACCTGTTTGGTGGATAGCGAAGCCTCTTTCCATATAATAGGAGCACGAGAGTTGTTCGACAAATTCACAAAGACTGGCTTAGATTTGTGTGTGGATATTAGTATGGGGACCAAGCATGAAGTACGAGGATATGGAACAGTGTCATTTCAGATGGATTTAGGAGATGTGTTGAGGGTGTCAAGTGTGTTATGGGTTCCAGAACTCAAGAGGAGTGTGCTCTCAGTCTCATTAATTGAGGATAAGGTGACGCAACCCGCCCTTCACCGAGCAAGCTGCTCCCACCAGGACCTCCTTCAATCACGGACCCTAAGAGTCTAAGCTCTTCCAACTCCCCTCGAGAGTCACGAGTCACCCACGTAACTCCTTCGGCGATTTCCCCCTCCTTCGGAAATCGGGAATTCGAAACTCGGGAGTTCGCGTTTCACGCGAACACAATTTACATGCACCTCCAAACCCCGAACCCCGAAATTCCGACTGCACGCCACCTGTCCTCCAGTGAGTCTCGTGGTCCCACACTACCACGTCAACTCGGGATTTCGCGGATCGCGAACACACAGTACAAAGCTCCTTTGGTGTCGAAAACCCCGAAACGCCGAACTCCGATATGTCGATGCTCTGGATTCGTGCCACCTGTCCCTGCTCAAATCAATGGCTCCCGTTAACTCGGGACATCGCTACTCGCGATTTTGATGTGCATGAAACTCTTGCATCGCCCAACGCCGAACACCGAAATCCCGATATGATGGGATCTTGCGCCAACTGTCCCCCTAACGATTGACGGTCCTTAACAATTCGGGGGATCGCACTTCGCGATTTCAACGTGCATAGGAACCTTGTATCACCAACCCCCGAACCCCGATTTCCCGATGCCACCTGTCAGCTTCCTGTGGTGGGACCTCACACGTTGACACCTGTCTCCTTCTCGTTCTATCGGGAAATTGCTTCTCTTGNGGGTCCTTAACAATTCGGGGGATCGCACTTCGCGATTTCAACGTGCATAGGAACCTTGTATCACCAACCCCCGAACCCCGATTTCCCGATGCCACCTGTCAGCTTCCTGTGGTGGGACCTCACACGTTGACACCTGTCTCCTTCTCGTTCTATCGGGAAATTGCTTCTCTTGGTGCACAAGGTCACAGACCTCGCAAAACTCCGAATCCCGACTCCTCAGGATCCTCTGACACGTGTCACCTCCTTGATCGACGGTTCAGATCAATTCGGGGAATCGCATCTCGCGATTCCTCGAGGCGTATAACTTTCACCCCGTCAAATCCCGAATACCGAAACCCCGAAACTCTGGATTCGTGCCACCTGTCCAGCTATGATCGACGGCTCTGGTCGATTCGGAAAATCGCCGGTCGCGATTCCAAATAGCTTGAGCTCTTGTCCCCAGGAACGCCGAACGCCGAACCCCGACCCCCAGGGATCCTGCGCCACGTGTCCTCTCTCTGATCTACGGCTCGTATTGATTCAGTGAATCGCGACTCGGAATTCCTCGAGGTATTGAACTCTCACCTTACCAAACCCCGAACTCCG
>JASDQU010313458.1:2272-13488 GCA_032191745.1 Picea mariana | reverse complement strand
AGTTAACTCAGTTAGGTGGCAGTTCATTCTCTTAACTGCCTAAGAGACTAGACTAGGTGGTAGTTTACTCCCATAACTGTTGGTGTGTGTCCAAATCACTCTAAACCATGACTATGGTGAATTGGATTCTCCTCCAGTGCGCATTGGTTGATTTATACAGAGTATATCAAGTGTAAATTATCATTCATTATTTTGGTTAATGATAATTCTTCCATTCTTTCTCTCCTGCTTCTCTTTTCTTATATTTTCTCTACAACTGTGTATGTCAATTCCAAGCTAGATCTATTATGTGTGGGTTCAACACATTTACATCAAAGAACTTAACATTGCATGCTTTGATTTTTTATGTGTATTCTTTGTAGAATCTTCTTGTTATCTCTCCTGAGCTTTAGGAACATAGGATCATTGTTGATCATATCATGATCAACACTGATAATGAATTGCATCTTCCCCAATGTGATCTTCCTCTACCCCAAGGTGATCTTCCTTTCCCTTTTATTATTGTACATGATTAACTCATGTTTCCATCAATGACAACATGCAGTCAATGATTCCAACAACGAGGAGATCAGGAACCAGGTATATTATTACAGCGATGGAATATTTGACCAGATGGGTTGAAGCAGCACCAGTAAAAGATTGCAATGGAAAGACTACAACACACTTCTTATATGAGCAAGTGGTCACAATATTTGGATTTCCTAGAGTTATGATGAGTGATCAATGGAATCATTTTATCAAAAGTACTATACAGGTAATTACTGAAGAATTTGAGATACATCATCAGAAGAGCACTCCTTACCATCCTCAAGCTAATGGAATAGTGGAAGCATTTAACAAGATATTAGAGAATGCATTAACCAATATTTTTAATGTGAACAAGGATGATTGGGACTTGAATATACCAGTAATTTTATGGGCCTATAGAACTAAATGCAAGAAACTTACAGGGAAGACACATTTTATATTGGTGTATGGACACGAAGAAGTAGTACCTTTGGAGTATTTGATAGCTAGTCTATGCATTGCAGCAATTACAAACATGACAGAAAGAAGTGCAGCTCAATAAATATTGGCACAACTCATGGAATTAGAAGAAGACATAATTATAGTTGGTTTCTATCAAGAAGTACAGAAATCAAAGGACAAGGCTTGGCATGACAGAAATATCAAGAAAAAGAACATTAAGGAAGCAGATTCGGTTCTCCTCTATGACAGTAAATACTTGCAGCACCTAGGGAAGTTTAGGATGCATTGGATAGGGCCATATGAGATAAATTCTATCACAGATGGAGGTATTGTGCAATTGTAGGATTTAGAAAGCAAGGAGATGCAAGGATTGGTGAATGGTAGTCAACTGAAAGTGTATAGGGAAATTCCACTTACCAACCCTCAGTAGTTGTCGTGTAGAAAGTAGAAATGTACGTATTTATATAATAGGAATCAAAAAGAAGAAAAAGGAAGAAAAAAATGGAAAACGAAGAAAAAGACAAAAAAATGAAGTAGATAGATAAGTGGTTTTTCAGACAAAAAGTTGGAAGATACAACATGTAGTAGATACTAAATTGGTGTGACATAATTCAAGAAACTGCGTGCAGGACAACTTTGACATAATGAGAACGCATCACACCGAGACAGAAAGTGGTCGGAAAAAGAAAAAGGCAGTAAACAAAAAAGTGGGATACGATAGAGGATTTATAACATGTCGTATAAAAACATGAAACTTGCAAGGTAAGCCTCATTGTGACTTAAAGAAGACAAGAGCTAAGGAGAGAAAGTTGAGCATGAGCAGGTATTTCCAAGGAGGTTAAGTAAGAATTCAGAGAAAGTCCTTAGAGATCTATTAGAATGGAACCACCAAAGGTCGAAGCTCCTAGCAGAGTCGCAAGAAACACATGAATTGTTGAAAAGTCCACAGAGAAAGAAGTCGCAGAGGTAGAAAACCCTATTCAACCAAAAGGAATTTTCTATGTGGATGTGATCCCATAACCCATCAAGGAACAAGTAAGACTGGAACTTGTTGAAGAACAGGAGCCAGTCAGTGAGAATATGGATGTGGATCCAGGGGAAGAAGTAAAAAACCCTACCAAAGAACAGAACCCCACAAAATAGTTGGGTTTTGGAACGTCGCATCAAACAAATGGAGAAGATGACGAGAGAATAGAACCATATGATCCTAGGGCACAGGACAAAGCAGAGCAACAACATGTCACAGAGATAGCAACGCAACTAGAGAACAAATACAAGTAGAAGATGTTACGGGTGAACCAGATTCTGACATGGATGTGCACCAGGAAGTAGGTCCATCGACTGCGAAAAAAAAGAGGAAGGGGAAATAGCCAATACAGAGGTCACCGTGCAGGCAATCATAAGTCACAATATCCCTACCACGCACACCAGAATGAGTGACAATTCTTCCTAACATTTTAGGATGTGTAGAAAAACTGAGGTATGCAAACCATGACGTAGCAGACAGAGATAAATTCCTTGAATTCATGTCATAGGTATACATGGAGAGAAAAGGGATACATGTGTCAGGAGTTCTAATATTGGAACCAAAGAAATGGATTACAGGGTTATACAACATAGGGATAATGAACCTACTAGAAATCCCTCACTTTGGATGAGGAAAGGATGTGAAAAAATGAGTCAAACAATTGTTGGAGTTAGTACATGGGGGTATTCTATGGTTGGATAGACAAATATCAATCAAATTTTGATCTAATTGTAGACATCACAGGTTAGCCAACTAACGGAGAGAAACCTGAGCAATATATGGATGACAAAACTAAGGAGAAGACCCTAGAAGAGGAAATGAAGAATACTTATGGAACAGTGAGAGGGTCCAAGGGAATTATAATTAACAAGATCAAAGAACCTGTGACAAGAATGAAAACTAAGCTAATGGAATGCAAATTGTTGAGAAAGTGTTGCAACGAAGAGGCACCAACAGGAGTGATGGTAGCAGTCGCACAGTGCATGAAGGGGACTTTACTCAGCTGGAGTCCATATTTATTGAACCTATTTTTGGAAGATTGAAAATATGTGCAAGACTTGGGGACATGGTTTCATTACTCATGGTTGATCATACTCATAGCATTAGTGGGATGGAGACACCCTAAATATAGTGTGTTTTGTCAAATGATTGGGAAGTGTCTTGCAACACAATATGAAACATCGTGGAACACCTTAGACACAAAATAAAGGAAGACCAACTTCAGTATATTTGAAATGTACATGAAGGAGATACAGGAAAAGGTGGATGAGACATGGAGGATACCACCATAAGTGGTGGAGGAGAACAAAGAGATAGAAAATTTTTAGGTATCAAGGCACAATGTATGGATTCAATCCAAAAGGGACCCAAAGAAGAATTGGTTGCAGATAAGGTATTGCAACACTGGAGAGGAATTCCAATGGGTCATGAAATATTGGCCAGCTGAGTGGAGATTAATAGTGATCACAAAGAAGGAACAAAAAGGAAATAAACCAGTAGAATTTGGCACGTCACATAAATCCAGTAGTCCAGTGACAAATACAAGGAAGGATGCAGGGCACACAAAGGATACAGGAGGAAGTGTGATAGTGAGAAAATCGAGACAAAAGGCTACTCAAAATATAGCAATGAAGGAAAAGGGTCACATCAAAGTGACTAATGGAAGAGAACAATAGAATAATATCAATGAAAGTGCACAAAAGGAAACAATCGTTCCTACATAGGAGGAATTAGCAAGAGGATGAGATATCCCAGACATAGAAGTACCTACAACTTCAGCGTAGACATAAACCCTACCAATGAAGAGGATGGTGCTATAGGCTACATGCTAGAGAAAGAATATGAAGGCGCACAAATCATCCTGGAGCTGAAATTGACAAAGGATGATGTTGAACTAGTGGTTGAGAAGGTGTAGGACCACGCAGTAGAGTCGTGGGATGATGCTTATGTTAGAAAAACAGGATCTTGGAGCAATAAAATAAAATAAAAATGCAGAAATAAAACACAGAAGATACACAATACAATAGAGACACAGATATACGTGGTTCACCCAGTGTGGGCTATGTCCACCAGAGAAATTTGCAGGTCCTTCCTTTTTATTATCCAACAAATGAAGGGATACAACCTACAACACACCCATTGTAACTTCCTCTTCTTTCTCTCACAATATCCTCTCTCAGAATACAATATTTGCAATGATACATAGCCACAATACAATTCCCTCATAAAAGAGGGTTTCCTTATAGGGAAAAAAAACTTAACATAACTTCTACCATCAAATCTATGACCTTAGAATGAACGGTCCAGATTTACTATGAAATTACAATATACATTTACAAGGTAATTTTTGCTTTAGGGGCTTCACTCCCAAACCCTCGTCGGGGGCTCACTTTCCCCTAGACCTTGCGGGGGGCGGAGCCCCCTTTGCAACCCCCCCACATGGAGAGGTGTGCAGTATTTTGGGGTGTACAGTCTTCATGGGGTATAAACCTGGTTGAAAACAAATACCTCTAAATCAGGAAGATAATCACGCTCCACAACCAACAATCTCCCACTTGGAGACTGATCACAACAAGTCCACCGTTTTTGTACTTATTGGACTATGATCCACATTAGACATGGAAAATTTACCATTTCACCTTCATGATTGAAGACCAACTAAAACTGAAGAGGAACTCAATTTCTCCCTGGTTACTCCCTTTGTTAGCATGTCTGCAAAATTCTAGCTAGTATGTATCTTTTACAGCTTCAAATATCCATCTTCCAAGATAGATCCTATAAAATGGTCCCTGAGTTGTATATGCTTAGTATTCAAATGGAAGTTTGAGTTCTCTACAAGACAAATGGCATGTTGGCATTATTGACTATGTGTTTTCATTGATGGCAACATGAGTCCAACATGTACAGTAATCAGAAGAAAAGAAAGATCATTGTGTGGCAGAAGAAAATTGTGATCATTGTTGATCCTATGACTCTAAAGCTCAAGAGAGGTAGCATACAAAGAATCCATGTACAGAAGGAGTAAGGAATGCACAAATAATTATTAAAATCTCAAGAGAAATAGCGATGAAACAAATTAGAAGAAAGAAACATTAATTGAATCTCAGAACGGAAAGCACATTGCAAAAACGTGATAGGGATCGAATTCCCAATAGATCAATGATCTTGGTTCAGTTGGAATCCAAGTATAAACCCAAAATCTCAGAAAAGATGATGCACAGAAGTCTTCCATTATCATTTTGGTATAGTCCAGGACCTTTAGATTAAGGGGAAGTCAAAGGTTGGGAAGAATTAGATCTCAACTGAAAGATCTGAAGCATGGAGATTCGAGAGGTTTTCCAGTCATTAATATCGAGGAAGGATATGAGTCGTCCAATCTAAAAAACATTTTGGGAGTATATTGATCGTCCGATCAAAATAAAATCGAAGGATAGGATAAGCAAGGCCAAAGGCCCGAGATCTCAAATAGTTGAATTCCCCACAATCGTTGGATCGTATTAAGATTTTCACGTCAAATAAGGATCGTTAAATGAAGTCAAGTTACTCGAGGTTTATTCAGGGAATATCACTCGGGGAAAATTGGGAGGTGGGAAAAGAGAATAACCCGAAGTTCTGAAGGCCAAAATGAATCTAGACCATTGATATAGAACTAATCACAGTCATTGGATCATGGATTCATATGAACCTATGAGCATTGGATCCAGGATGAGGACATGTGATACATCACGCAATCCATGTCAGTAAAGACCATGTCAGCAAGGACACATGGTGCAATAAAATGGTGACAAGTGTCAAGGACCAGTTGGAATTTTAGGTACACGTAAGTCACAAATCTAAGTGACACATTGCACCCACTCGGCCAATGACGTCAGCAAGTTACGTCACTCTGGGATTTTATCCTTCGGGGGAAACCAATGTCTACCATAAGAAACTACCTGAAGCATAGAAGGCCAAAGTCAATGCTAATTGTTGATATAAGATCCTCTATATTCTCACGTGACTGTTAGATCAAAACGTAGTGGAAAGATGATGTAAGCACTCCTATGTTGACCACTTCGGCACTGACCAACTCCAGCAGAAATTGGAATATAAATTACCTGGACCTCCGAAGTCCCGAAGTAAATAGTGGTAGTCCATCTCAACCTTTGATTAAGTCATAGTTGTTGCATTAAGCAGTGGAAGGATAGAGTAATCGTAAATCACGAAGTAACTCTAATCACTGATCTAATTCAGGAGAATTCTTGACCATTGATCAAGTACAGTGGAAGGATAGAGTAAATCGTAAATCATGAAGTAACACTAACCATTGATATACTTCGAGAGCGTTCTCAACCATTGATCAAGCATAGTGAAAGGATATCATAAGAAGAGATATTAACTGATAGCAAGAGTTCACCACCTCTTTATGAATTATTTGGTAGGTTATCACTCCAAAGGAATTGAACTACTTCAGAATTCTAGTAACCCAGAGTCCCGGAGTACCAAAGCTATGAAATAACATCTGGACCATTGAAGTTTATGGGCACACATCAACTCAAGATTAACACTTCGGTGAAATTTAGTCCAGGAGAATTGGAAGTTTATAGAAAGAACAAAACCCCGAAGCCGTGAAGTACCAGAGGAAACAAAAATTGTCCATCTCACAATTGAATCCCAACCATTAGATAAGGATAAGAAAATTGTGAGAAATGAGTCTTTTAAAAAGAATGATCAAACCATTGATCTGAAATCATGATCAATAATGAGGATTAAAACTGTGAATTGAAGTTGCTAGAAATATAACACTCTGGAAGATATCACTTCAGAGATAACAAGATTTAGTGAAAAGAAGAAAAGTTCCAGAGCATCAAAGCTCAGAGAACACAGTCCCAACATTGGACATATGGGGGATAAAAAGAAAAAGGGAAAGAATTCTGAAGCACGAAACATTGGTCTCGTGATAGAGGAATAAGGGTGAAAGAAGAGGAAGCGCTTAAATTAATAAGGTTGTGGTTCTATGCATATGGTCATATGAAAAACATGGTTTGAAGGAAGTGCCTCTACAGAACTCGATTTCTACAACATTTGCATCAACAAGGTTTTTATCCAGAACAAAATAATTGCAAATTAACAAAGGATTTGAAGTCTTTAAATCAAACTATTAATGATAATAATAATAATAGGAATTTTTATTATTAATTCAAATGAAGAGGTGTAATGGTTCAAACAAAGGGACATAATACTTCAAACTCATACCTATTGGGAGATTATATAAACAAAGAAGTATGGTGAAAAAAATTGTAGTTGAATTTGTTGAAGTATATATATTTATATATAATGGATTGAATGAAGGTCCATTATATTAGGTTGGTGCATGTTTACAAGCTGGGTATTGTATGAGGATTGGATTCCTCACATCTCAGTTGGATCTGAGAACTACAAGTTGGGTCTTGTAACAGAGAGTTGGGTCTCTCATAATTGTTTGAAGATGAAGATTGATCTTTGTTATGAGGAAAATATCTCTATGGCTAGGGGTAAACCACAACAGACGAAAATGACTACAGAAATAAACTATAATCTTAGGTATGATATATAAACAAATATGCTAGAAAGACAAGATAAAAGCCCTACCTTGTATAGACATTCGATCAAGTCCATCGTTGAGCACTTGACTCAAAGTAATACACCTACAACTTGTCCTCAACAACTAAGAAATGAAAGCATATGGTGATAATATATAATGTTATCACATTCAATAGCATAATCCATCAATTTTCATAACAAATATGCCAATAGAATAACAATTCAAATATTTTCAATACATTAATTCGACAATAAAATAGTATTTCTATTTAAATGTAATCAGTAGAAGTGAATGAATTACAAACTTTCGTGTCGGCATGGTTCGGAACAAAGAAACTAAGTCCCTTCCAGTTGGGCCTCCAACACTTCATATCTCCACCAAAGGCAAGCTCATATAAGAGAGACAATGAAGTTGTTAATCAATTAGGGAAGAGATTGGGGGTTGAATAATGTGTTCATACTTAAAAGGACAAAGGGATGCAGACTCGATATGAAGTGAATAATTTCTCCAGAGTAACTTTTCTCTCAAAGTTGAATTATTCTCCTCTTTTCCATAGCTCGAATTTGGCCCATTTATAGCCTTCAAGTGGAACTGAAGGGCCAATTCAGAACATTTCCAATATATGGAAGGCCAAGAATCATGGATCTCGTGACGTGACATGGAAACCCGACACCATTTTTTAATTTTTAGCACAAAACCCAATGTATGACGGTTGTAGTGGTGCAACCTGCATATACGCATGTTGTACAATAGGTAGGGCATGTATATGTGGAAAAATAATATTTTTATCTCTGGGATTTGCAAAAAGGGACTTCAAGTCTACATAGGGAAATGGAAAAAGGCCTTATGTGTAAGTTTGCATAGGGTGAGGCAAATCTTGCTATAATAGATGCCCCCTAATGTGTGAGGTCAGAGGAGTATCTGTGATGGACGAAATGCATTATAAGACCCATAAGTGGAGTAATGGGGACCCAGCTAGAAGAACTAGTTGCTCATGAAAATATTACAATGTGTACTGACTTTGCACACATGACTGCCAATTTGAATTACACTGCAGATCCATGTGAAAATATACCAAACAGTTGTCCATGGCCATAAATAGGAAATGCAAAGGTGGCTACATGCCAGAGGCCGTCATGGTCATGAACAAGGCCCAGTAAAATCAGTCTCAAAATCAATCTGAAGATATCTGTATACAATGGAGTACAATCTGATCTCCCATGATCACTGAAGTTACATAGGTACTGGTCTAATTAAAGGTACCAACAGCTCAAGAAAGTTGCAACTATAAATTGATGTCTTCAATTCTTCTACACAATCTGCCAAAGGTGCAATTCTACATCGTGTGAATAAAGGAGTTGAGGTCGAACACAATGAGACATCATTTGATTACCGATCATTAAGGTATACTGTTAACAAACATGAGACAACCTACCAATAATGAAAGTAGGTATCAAGGCATTGATTACATTCTCACAAGTGTGAATAGAGGTGTCAGGGTCGAACACTTGAAGAATCCATCGATCAAGAGACATTGATGTATTCCCAACTATCGATGGCGGGAGAACTTGCCAGTGATGAATACAAGCCTCTAGGTACTCATAGGACTCTAGGTCTCATTTCCAGAATAGATGGGTTGAATTTGATGGAAGGAGACTCACTAAAAGGAGAGCATTAAGGAATATCTCATCATTCATCACGAGGTACAAAGAATGAGCTTCATGATTTGGAGGAAATCGGACGAAGAACATGTTCACGAACCAACTACCCTATGCATCTTTCACATGTACCAGAGGCAAGCAGTGCACGAAAAAGACCCTTTGAATAGCAGCCAATAAGGAAAATTGTTGACAAAGGTGAGGAAACCACCAATAAGGATAATGGCATCCAAGACACTGCACGAATCCCAATTTGTGAATAGATGTCTTGTCGTCTAACATAAGGGAAACCACCCAGTCAGCGACCAATGATGGAATGTCAACTATTGGGTTCAAGGTTATCTACCAATGAGGAAAGTAGGACCAGGTTGCGCAATAGGACTACAACTTCATGTGATTCTGACACGCACTAAGGGTATTGCTGACATGAAAAGTCAAGAATTCTGAGGAATGGCTGACATAGGTTGATAGACATCCTTCAAACAAGAGCATAAGACATATGCAAAAGTGAGAACCGACAATAGGTTCAATACTGCAAGCAAGAGAATGAGATGCAATTACAACTTAATGCCAAAAAATGTCCTTTTTAATAATCTTAGTCTACTTGGTTTGAAAAATGGATAAAATTGCACCCAATAGATGTCCTTTCAAATCCAATTTACGAGTGTGAAAGAGACAAGTTCACTCAGAAATATTTTCGCTTTTTTAAACAAGTCAGAAAAGATCTTAAATCAAACTCGTTTGGGAGTCCTCTAGGTATAGGTCAGTATGTTTATGATTAAGAAATGAGGTTCCACATAAAGTCATGTATTAGCTATAATCCTGGTCCTATGGACAAAAATATTTGCATGGGCACCGAATTAAGTAGAGGGTCTAACTAGGGTAGCCATGTTTGGTAAGTCTCTGCCATTCGATAACGACACTTCGAGTTGCAGATAGAAGGTTGTGTCGCTATGAAATGGGTTTGTACCTAGGGCATATGAGTGACAGTCATAGGACGATGCAAGTGTGAATGATGGATTGGATACCTATCCTATATGGTGGGTAATGAAAATACCTATCCAAAGTTACAGACGGGTGGCATGGCGCTAAAAACCACAAGAATCCCTAGACAAAACTACAAAAACCAACTCCATCCACTGTCGTATTAGTCCATTAGGAAAAAATATTGGATCAAACTATGCAAAGTGAGTAAACATTTCATATAAATAGTAAAAAAAAAACAATTTTACTATACCATTTGTATTTTTTACCCAAATAGTGTATTTTGGACGAAATTTCCTCCGAACTTCAATTGGTGATTGCATGAGCTACGAGCGACAGAATCGATGACCATCTATACCAGGTAATTCATATTGCTCTCCTCTTTCTTTCCAGTGGATTAAATTTTGTAATTAGGCTTCATTTTTTAAGTTATTTAGGGCACAATTTTAAAACTTAGGTGTACGGGGGCTATAGTTTATTGGGTCGCATATATACATTCTTATACGCGGTTGTTTGAAAAATATTCAGCGTATAAGAAGCCCTATACACAACTGTATGCACTACAACTCTCGTATATGTCCATGGAGAATGTTTTTTAAAGGTTGCTAACTCAAAAAAGGGTTTGAATCTTGCAGGATGGTGCTAGAGTGGAGAGAAAGGGAGCATGAGGACGTAGATGTTGTAGTGGAGAGAGATCCAGGGGCCCAAATGGCCTTAAAAAGATGTGGGATATACAATTTTTGGCCTCTCAAAGGTATGAGGGCCCAAGTGATATTGCTACAATTGCTCGTGGACTACTAGGATCTGGATAGTGAGAGCTTCAACCTTGATGGACACCCATTAAGGATTGAAGTCGAGGACATATATTTATTGACGAGATTGTCACGTGATGCAGGAGAATCGCTCCCAATCCAGCCATGCACCAGCCACCCAGCCCACTCAGCACATTCAAGGAAGAGAGGCGCTAGCCCTCTCATATTTTGAATTTGAATTAAGGGCATTTAATATTGTAAGG
>JASDQU010313455.1:978-12942 GCA_032191745.1 Picea mariana | reverse complement strand
GATCTGAAACTCTCCAAGAATATAAATCGGGTGATGGTAAGAACAACCTAGGTGCCCGAATCTCCAAGATCCCTCTCAATCACTGTAGATCTAAAATCTCCACTGAATGGTGCACCCCACTGGATGACTGAAACCCTAGCAGGTTCGGCCCTGATGAAGGAGGCCTCCAAATGCTCTAAAACTCTCCAAGAATATATATCGGGCTATGAGAATCCCGTGGGAGAAGTTTCGGGCTCAGATCTCAAGCAGATCTCCCTAGATCTGAGTTTTACTGAATCACAGGATGTCCCCTATGGCTCTGAAACATCCCAATCTGCAGACAAATGTAGAATGATGATAACCCTCCAGAAAATCCCTCAAATTGATGTTCCTTCCCCTTCTGAAGTGCTATATGGAGATGGGCCGATACTAGAATGGTGTGGAGGAGTCTTTCATCCCCAAGACCAAACTGTGGAACAAGGTGAGTGGATATTTCACCACTGAGTTGCTCACAAGGGTTTGTATAGCAAAACCCCCAAACTGAATGCTCAAGAGCAATAGCCAATGCTAATCCAAAACTAGAATGAGTAATAGGTGCACCCCAGCCTCTTACTTATACTTTTCCTTCTAATTCTCTGTTGAGTTAGGTTAACTCCTAGGGTTAATCTTCTATTCTTTTGTTGAGTTATCTATTACTCCTTTATCCTTTCCCTTTTTTAATTCAGCTTAAAAATATAACTTTTAACTTCTTGACTTTCCCCCCTTCAGTGTGAGACTATGACCTAGTGGGGGTGCCCAGGCCACTGAGTCTCCTCATCACCTCTCTAAGAGGTGGGGGACATTACATGCATTATGAATGATAAACCTCTGAGTTGAATGACAGTCCCCTGGAGAACCCAACTTCTGATTTCAATGACTTCTATGTGTGGGTTTTATTGATTATTATGAAAATATTGTGGTTTTATGTTCTGTCCCTTATCCCTTTAGTCATCAGTCTGTGCCTGAGAAGTCGGTTAGGAGATGAATCGATGGTCGTCACTTCAGTGTTTAAAGACCTATAGATTCAAATGCCCTGCTTTTTTGTGCATGGATGATGAGTGAAGGATAAGAATTTTTCATGTTGTCTATGGACCCCTTACTTATCTTTGAGTTTATTGATTCATGGTTGAATGTCTAGTATTTGCACCTTCTAATGAGAGAGTACCTCAATGGTTTGATTGATTAACACTTTGATTTATCTCCGCGTTTTTAATTACTTGAACTTGTGTACATATCTGCATTTTTATTGATAAACTCTGCATTGTGGATAGATATTGAGGAGAGATGTCGACACAGGATTCTCCAAACATTTCTCGCAAATGCTCTAGGTATTCTCAAGAAGGAAGAACAAGAACTCCTTCTTTGACTGAGACTCTGAGTGAGCAACAACAATATCATCAAAGGAGATTTTCAGACGAGTATGTGAATAGATCAAATGAATAACCTACTCAAGACAGTGCTATGGATGCAACCTTCTTAGATAGGTTGGGCATTGATACTCCTACACCCGAGAATATAGGGAATACCTCTGGACAAGAGAATATTTCTGGTAATTTTCTTTGATTTTGTTTATTTTTGTATTTAAATTTATGTGAGGTTAAATCTTGAAGTTACTTTCAAATGTGTGTGTAGAAAATCAATTTAGAGCAAGGGCCGACATTGAGAGTGGCTATCAAAAATATTTAAATGTCGGTGCAGAGGGTGAAGGTGGATTTAGGAGGTCGTGTTATCAAGAAATAGAAGACTACATGCCTACGTCCACCTATCCTTTAGATGTTGGTGATGAACTTCCCTGGGAAGGGAATACTAAAGAAATTATGCTTGAGCAATGCTCGCATGTTAAAAAGAGGTTGAAAAATGATTTTGTGGTCTTGGAAATCACTAAGGAGAGAAAACAAAGTTTGCAAATCGTTTTGCATTCATTGGAAAACTTTATTGATACATATCAGAAGATGGGGCTGACCACTGACAATTTTTTTGATCTAATGAGGCAACGAAAGTTAGAGGTGATGGGTTCTGATAAATGGGAGGCAGTAAAAAATAGAGTTTCAAAAGAAGATATCATTTCCATGTTCAATTTCAAAGAGGGCCCAAAGCAGAAGATGTTGAAGATGCAATATTTTAAGCACCCTGACTTTGCAAGACATTTGTATAACATATTTTTAGCAGCATATGAGAAACTGTCGTGGAAAAAGGAGGTTCCACACTATTTTGCAAGACACTTTTTTGCAGAGTTTTTCTTACACATGCACCCTAATTATACTAGTCTACCATTCAAATATTATGGGACTGGTAAAGGACGTACATATGATCGCAAAGGGGCATATCGAAGTGCGGTATTGCTGAGGCCTCCACAACCTTTAGTACCTCGCCCAACAGGGGTATTTGTTTCACTTTTAGAGTTCCAGGATACATCAGAAGTTGGCAAAGAGGCTAGGGCTACAATAGGAGAAAATTTGAAAGCTATTTTTTATGGTGTTGATGTTGGCATGAAGCGTCAGCGAGCAGAAGCCAATTCCCAGGCCACATTTGTTGATAAAACAGATGAAGAGTTAGATACAATGTCAATAGAAGATGTTTTGGAGTATGAAAAAAAATTTCGAGATGGTTGGAAGAAGGTCATTCAGAATGATGATCCAAACCGTAGATTGGTATGTGTTCTATTTAAGAAATTTTTGATGCATTTTATGATAGTTTACTTCTAGTTCTAGATTTAGATATCATTGTCTCTATAGAAATAATTGAGTTCTTCTTTCCATTAATTGTAGTTTGGAGATATGTTAAACGAATCTCTAGTCAGTAGGGGAATTGATTCGATAAGTTTAAATTTGGATGGGTTGAATCAGGTATGTGTTTTCTAATAGTTTCTCAATCTCCACTCTTTTGAATAAGAGATCAACAACATTTATAATTTTGTATAATTGTGAACACATTGAATCCTAGATTTAGTTCTTAGTTGTGTTGTTCACATATCTCTATTCTATCTCCTACTACTTGGGCAGGCTTGTTTCAATTCTCATTGAGAGAGTTTGAAGAGGGTGGGAGTTCACAGGTATCATTTAATGTCTTAAAATCATTTAAATTTAATGTGTTATAATCATTTAAATATAATTTTTCAAATTTTCAAATTTGAAATGTGTTATATAGGCTAATGTGAAGAAAAGAGTACCTGAGAGTGTGCTCGGAAGGGAAATTGGGATTGATAAAGAAGAGGAAACACCCAGATTAGGGAAGGATGTGTCCATTCAGGATGATTCATAAATGTATGTTCTTGACTTTTAACAAATTTTTGTTTTCTCAAATTTTTAGTTTAGCCTTTCTTATTCAACGCTTTGATCAATTATTTTGAAATATATAGAACCCCTAGATAAGTTTATCATTGTCTTAAATGATGTACATTCAAACTTATTTAAGGTTAGATCATGATTAAGACCTAATTTTGAACTTGAACATGTTTGAATATTTGAGAACAGACTCTATCCCACATCAAAAAAGAGAAAGTTTCTAAATTTTCCTCGATTGCATTCCTTGCTTTCTTGTCCAAGAATGAAGTAGTATGGACAAATTTGTGTTTTCTACTCTTAACAAAAGTGAATTCCTTCTTTCCAGGGTATTGTCAAACTCTTAACAAAATTGATTACTAATCACAAAAACCAACATTCAATTAGATTTACAAATAAGCTCACACATATTGTATATGTGAGCTAGATCATGTAATTCAAAGAGCATTTCATTATATTTAATATGAATACATCCCATTTAAATGGTTTTTGAAGAATGACTTAATATATATGTGCATATTTGTGTTTTCTTCATGTACATGCAAGATTATATTATAATATCTATTCCACCGAAGAAAGAGAAGACAAGTACTTTTTGGAAGAATGGTTTTTAAAATGGAGATTTGTGAACTTGTTTAGATAATTAGTTTTTGGAAGAATGACTTAATATGGAGATTTATGAGTCCTTTAGTTTGAAATGGCATCATGGAATTTGATTATATGACCACTGCAGAGGAAGAAGAGAGAAGTATTTAACTACTCAGGAGATTAGTATTTTATTGTTGTGTAAACATGATCAAATAACATCACCTAGAATGAGAATTTCTGAAGGATTTGGGACTTTATCCACAAGGAGAATTTCACCTAAAGGATTTTGGACTTTATCCACAAGGAGATAAGTATTTCTTTGGAAGAATGACTTAATATGGAGATTTGTGAATTTTCTTCATACACAATTCTATATTTATTTTCAGATTATCATCTAACTCTAACTCACAATTTGTTTTACCAAGAACACAATAATATCACCTGGGATGAGAATTTCACCTGAAGGATTTGGGACCTTATCTACAAGGAGAGTTTCACCTGAAGGATTTGAGACTTTATCCGCAAGGAGATACGTATTTCATTGGTAGAATGACTTAATATGGAGATTTGTGAACTTTCTTCATACAAAGTTTTATATTTATTTTCAGATTATTATATAACTCTAATTCAATTTTTTTTTAATCAAGAACATATTTTTTCTCTTTAAATTTTTTTAAGATTTTAGATAAGATTTACAAATTGTTTAAATCATGTACTCTTAATTGGAGAGTAACTAGATCTTAGATATGTTTAACTGTGGTTGATTATTTTATTATTTCTTATTGTTTATTTAATATTTAGTCACAGTATATATGCTAATATGTGTTATTTGTTTTTTTTATTATGTTTTTTTATTTTTATAGATGTCTAAATTATATTTGGTGGAAAATATGTTTACAATATATTTTGTGAGAAAGAGTATGTTGGAGGATTAAACTTAACTCTTTTGGTATGTATGTCATTTTTTTTTTTTTAATTACAATTTTTGAATTATGTATTATTTTGCATGTTTGAATTGTAAATTATTAATTTCTGAATTTTGTTTATTTTGTAGGTTTGAATTTCATGTATAAAGTGATCTATCTTAAAGCGATGGCTTAGAGTCCAGAATTTTGGAGTTAAATGTCTTAGTTTTTATTATCATCCTAAAATGGATGTGGAACTTATGTATTTTACAATGTAACCATTCAGACATTGATTATATATATATATCATAATTTTGGAATTCAAAATAGCAATTATTGTCTTATATTTGATTTCTCAAAATTGATGGAAAAAAAGTGACAAAGTTAACTAGTAGTGAACTAATGTTTTGTATATTCTCCTTTTTACAATGCATTAAATTAAGCATCAAACTTTTAAATACTTTTTTTCTATGTATTAATTTAAATGTTTCATTTTATGTTCACTGTGTACTGTCGAAAATATGATTCTATTGTCAAAAAGTGGCAAAGTTAACTAGTAATGAACTAATGTTTTGTATATTCTCCTTTTTACAATGCATTTTAAATTAAGCATCAAACTCTTAAATACTTTTCTGCTATGTATTAATTTAAATGTTTCATTTTATCGAAATAATTTTAGTAGATTCTAGTTACTAATGAAAATAAAAATATCTATTTTTTTTAGCAGATTAGTAGATTTTAGCAGATTCTATTTTAATTTTTTCTAGTTACTAATGATTCTGTTGGTTACATAGATGCACTTAACCAATAAAAAAAATTAAAGGAAAAACTAATTAGAAAAGAAATGCACATGAGATCTGCTAAATAAATTGGTTTAAATAGATGCACTTAACTAATAAAAAAAGTAAAGGAAAAAGAAAAGGAAAGATAGGCATATGAGAACATAGATGCAAACTCATAGAATGTGTTGTTTAAATATATTTAAGAATATGCAAACTCAATAGATGGACAAGAAAAAAGTGAATTGTCAAACATATAAGATTGTATCATTGCATATCTATTTAAGAATATATGATAGTAGACAAGATGTTAAACCATGCAAAATTTATTTGATAATATATTATGGTAGTAGAAAACACTTTAAACAATGCAAGCCTATGCTGGTATGAACTGCACCAAAAGGAAGAAATTTTGATGATCTATCAATTTACTTTCAGAGAACTTGTGTTTGATTTTGGAAGAAGGTAACCAATGTCGAATTCAAGGGAGGAGGTATGCATTCAAGCATTATGTTTTAGACATGCCAAGGAACAACACATACCCCTTGTACAACTCAGATAACATGTATGAAAGAGAATTACATTAGAAAAACAATTTGCAGACTATGGTTTAGTACTATTCACATAAACCCACATTTTTGTAAGGGTCTTCACTTGACTTTAGGCAAGGTTGTATAAATTTCCTTAACTTTGTTAGAGAATAGATTTATTAATTACAATTTAATTCACTTGACTTTAAACAAGGTTGTACATTAATTTTCTTAACTTTGTTAGAGAATATATCTATTAATTACAATTTAATTCTAACGATTAACACTTCTAAAAAAGTTTACATGAAAATCAATTTAATTATTAAAATGGATAATCTAAATAATTTCAAATTTTAAATGTATTTATCAACTTAATAATTAGAATGAAGATATTAGTATATATATGATATTAATAGTAAAGTGTTATTACAATGAGTGGAAGATATGTTTAAATTGTTTTTAGTTGTTAGTTCATATTAATTTAAAAAATGAAAAAACAAATTACGACTTAAAGAAGTCAATGCTCTCAAATCAAGGATAAAAGAKATGTTCAACTCTTCTTTGATTGGTGCAATAGTAAAAAAAATAAAATTCTCAAGATAGAAGAGATATCCAAATTAATTATAGGTAATGTTTATACAATAAAATCTYGAGATTTGGTTTGTGTGTTAACGATAAAATAAAATGCTCAAAATGATGTGAAAATAAAATAAAACCTTAAAATGGAAGAGATGATCAACTCTTCTTTAATTTTATCATGTAGTCATTAAAAAAATGCTAAAGCTATAAGAGATATTCACCTAAAGGTTCATATACCCTTGAACCTAATGCAATATTATTAAAATAAAATGGAAAAAAATACTATTGAAAAAAGTAAGTGTCAATGGAAATGGTGTTTAACAATTTTTTAGTTTAAAATAAAATGCTCATACAAGAGGTATACAACTCAATTTTGATTGGTGTAATGCTCATAAAATAACTTTGATTGGTGTAATGGTTGAAAAACACAGATAAAATATGGTTGAACCATATTTTATTTGTGTTTTTTAAGATTGATCTGGAGTTTTTTATACATACCCTTTTTATAAATATCCTGTTTGGAAATATGTTTGAAGATAGTCAAAACAAGTCATCAAAATCTGGAATGTACTTTCAATCAAAAATAAAAAATTCTGGAATGTACATGTGCCACTTGTTTAAAAATTTCGTAATGGTATTCCATATTCAATTATTCGTTCATGATCGACTTTGGACATTTTCCATTTTCTATTTTTTTTTTTTATTGAACTTCTATTAATTTTATGCATGCTGCACATACCAAATGACTATATTGACAACTTGTGACATCTGACTAATAGTCTTGAAAGTGAACATGACTATCGGTTTGATGGATTTGTTGAAAAAAATATCCTTTCAATACAATGGATCCTCTTTCATATATAAAAACGTTATCATCAAAATCTTCTAATAGCCTCTTCTTGTGTTCCTTGCATCGCATCAAATAATATCTCACATTTTCAGTGTTGTCTACAGGTGCAACATCTCCTGCAAATAATTGGGTATATTAGACAACAAATAATTCGTGTTAGATTATCACACAAGTACATCTACACGTTATTTGATAAAATTTAAACATAAAAATTACCTTCTCTAACAAGATCAGAAACTCTGTCGCCATCAACTGACACTATAGTTTCATTTGATTACATCTCTTCTGAGCTTGCAAGTGGCATTTTCCCTTTTACATTAAGTTATGTATGTCTCCAAGCTTTAACATATCCTGCATTTTCGTTCTCACAAATATCTATGGATTATGTGGCTTCTATGCAAACTGAACAAAAACAAGAGTCATTTCTTCTATCAAATGCAAACCCATTTTGAAAAAAAATTGTTTTAACTGAATGTATTTTTTGTGTCCCAGGCATTGTATTGACATCATATGGGATTGATATATTTACATCTTTGATTCCAACATACCAAAAAAACATGTACAATACAAGAACTTGTTAACTTGAAATCTCTCAAGAAAATGATTGAAAATTGAATATAAATTTGAACATATTCAAATTTATATATCCTGTGTACATACATGTAACATTTATATATAGACACACCTGCGCACATCCCTTGATGGATTATATTCATGGATTAAATCCATTTTTCACCATTCAACAACTTGTTCAGTGGATTCAAATCGATCAGCATGAGAGTTCAACTGATACCTTCGAAGTGCTCGTTTGATACATGCCCCTGCACCATCGTGCTCTCTGTTTCCATGACCAGTCTCAAAAAAAATTCCAACAATATGTAATGTTTAATTTTTTATGAATACTACATAACCAATAGAATGATCATGAAGATTTGAACTGACCCACACACCCATCTGACCATATCCAATGTCGATCGAATCTAATTTCGTATTCTTTCAATGAATCATAAAATTTATCAAAACAATGTTGTACATAATGTGTGTCGTGTGCTCGATCATCACTTATATAAAATTGATATTCTTTAATAACATGTCGATTGTCGTTGGTGCTTTCTATGTTATCAAGACTCCGTTGAGTGTGTCTATATAGAACATGGACAAATATTGTGACTTGATCAGAATGATAATATTCGCTCTGTATTTCTTTTTATGCAGCGAATGTGTAATTCTCTGCAAAATCAACTACAAACAAAATTTTCCCTGGTGGAAACACTTCACGAGATTGTTTGAACTGTAGATCTTGCCATCGTTCTCTATGTGAATGCTTGGTGTATTTATATATTTCTTTCTCAAACTTCTTCAAAAAATCTATCATGCAGATTTTATCTACCTTCAAATCAATCCTTTTGGAAATAACAATTGAAGAATGTGAATCCGTGTTGCTCATATATTCATATCTCTTCCAAATGAGTCTTATATTAGAAAATGATTGATCATTCATATCAATATGATACTTTGAATGAAACAAACTTAGATTTCCACAAGGATCACATTTCTTTCCACCAACACATTTTTTTTTTGTAAAATAAATCATCATATTCTCTTTCACATAGAATTTCAAATATAAAAACATGGAATGTGGAAGGAGGAGGTGAACCTGTCCATAAATTTTTACCAAAATCCAAGAAAGTGTCATAATACAACTCAAATTCCACATGATAACGACAACAACAAGTGTCACGGACAATGATGGGTCTAAAAAACCATGGTTTTTGTTGCACAAATGTATTGATGGAAATTTTAACTTCTTTGTGCTCTTCTTTGAACTTATATATCAACTCTATTTGTGTCATTAACAATATATGTTTTAGATGTTCTTCATATTGTTTTCATGTTATTTTTCATCGCAACACATCCCTTGTATGTGGTGAAACACGAGATTCTTCCAACCAACAATTACGGGCCAATTCTTTAACATTTTTTGCACGTCTATCTTTGTAGGGTTGTCTAGAAATCACTATCCAAAAAGGCAATTCATCATTTACATCTATTTGCAATCAAATTTTTTTATGTTTGTACAATGTTTTTCTTAACATTCCCATCGTTTTTTCAATGTGTCGTGTCAAATGATCTTTTATATTTCTAGATGAAACAACTGTTGTTTGTATCGCTCTACGTGCAACACAAACATCATCTTTTCGAGATTTTCCAAAATCTTTTAATACACTAGTTATATTTTTAAAGACATTCTGTTTCACCTTTGTATCATTTGTCGACTTTTGAATACCCAATAATGATGTAGCTTATTTTAACTTTCTTGACCTCATTAGACAAAGTAAAAGTTGAGCTTGTACTATTACTAATTCATCTTTGAAAAAAGTATTATACATATTCTTTGTTCGGTATCTTATATAATGCTTAGATTTTTTCTTTCCAATTTTGTCAGTATCAACATTTTCTAATATTTCATCATTAATGTTGATAGATTGTCCTTCATATTTCAATTTAAATTTTATATTAAAAAATATAACCCGAACACAAAATCACTAAACTATATATACTTTAGTGTTCATCTCGTATTATCTAAATTTATGTACATACCTATAGGGGATTTGTCTTCTGCTTCAATTTTGGTTTCAACGTCTTCTGCTTCAATTTCGGTTTCAACGCCTTCTGCTTCAATTTTTATTTCAACGTCTTCTTCGACATTATGAGACAAATCTATTTATGTTTTTTGAAAAACATCAAATTGTAATTACAATCAATTATATTATTTACAATATTTAAATTTGAATTCTATACTTTGAATTCTGTACTTTCTGAATACAGTCCCAATGTGTGTCGTGTGCTCAATCATCATATGTGCATGCATACCTGGTTGAAATTCTTCTTGTTAATAATCTCTATTGACATTATCATCATTTATTTCTTCAATATTTGCACGTTCTTGTTTATTTCTCCAATAAATCTCTTTCCTTTGTTCGATTTGGCAAGTATCATCTCGAGTGTGGTCAAATTTTCTCTTGCGCAAACTTTTGTTTCCCATGAATTTTATAGTTATCTGTAAAAGATTTGTTCAACAAAGGCTCCACCTTGAAAAAATGCTCAACATTTATCTTTCAACATATAAATTGTTATTCCAATAAAAACTTGAACAAAAATCAATTACCTTATTCAACAAAAAACAAAAAGATAATTCGAAACTTTGTTTAAGTTCTCTAGAAAACCATCATGTATCGATATCAATCCTTTGATTAAGCCTATGGAACAGAGGGAAAAAATAAAGAAATAAAAGAATACAGCTACAATCAGTAATATAAATGCTTTGAAATCCCTATCCCTGAGCTCATATCTGCCTGTCCATCCGATGAATTGTGTTAAATGTGTTCAACCGAAATCCTATTTATACAATTTGTCCTGAAATGAAACGATATGATGCGATATGACCTGTCTTTTCATTTTTTCCGACTGACGAAATTCGTTGAACATCCTTTCAGCTAAAAACCTTGGAAATCGTTCAGTTTTGATGGTTTCCGTTAGATTTTATTATTTTGGACGAAATAATAATTTTTCGGCCGAAAAATTATTATTTCAGCCGAAAACATGAAATTGGGACTGAAAATAAAAACCAGAGAATTGCCCCAAGCTTACCTAAACTTCGGAGGTTACAGACTTCTGCAAATACTGAGAATTTGGTTTTGAAAATGACACCAACATTTCCAAAATTGAATCTACTTTCAATTTCTATAATTTGTTTTCATTTTCTTTATTTTTATCTAATTTTATTTAATTAAAAAAAAAAATACACTACATAATATTTTCAGCAGACATTATGATTCGGTGAAATGAAATATCAGTATCTCTAAAAATGTACAGTGAAAAATCTGGAAAAAAATATATTCATAATCCTTAAATTGTTCTTTTCAAAAGGGTAATTTAGATTATAGTTTTAAGTAAAAATTAAGATAGATACAAGGTGTAGAAAAACATGTATTTAAAATCTGCAATGTTTTCATCTTGGTCAACTTCAAAAAAATCTAGAAATTATAATATTCATTCGTTACATTAAAAATTATAGTCATAATGAAATAGAGTCTCTTTGTATTGTTGCAGTATATTTTGTTTCTTAAAAACATAAGTTTAATAATAGATACATTGTTGTAGGACAAAGTAACTCATTACCATTCCTTTCATGTTTAAGGAACATGCTTTTAAACAATTGTCAAATTGACATATCAAATCATGATAAAACAAATTTGAAAAATAGTCATTGGAAAGCTAACAAAATTCTTCACAAGTTTTGTTTTTACTATAAAGTGAAATTTTAAATAAAAAAATACTTTTGTATGCTGGAAGTTGAAGAACTTGTGAAAATACAGTTTTTTTTTCTCATAAAACAAGCAAAAGTGTAACCCATCTTCATGATTACACCCT
>JASDQU010313451.1:0-13488 GCA_032191745.1 Picea mariana | reverse complement strand
ATATCGGTTGAAGAAAGCCTTGTATGGCTTAAAGCAAGCTCCAAGAGCTTGGTACAACAGAATTGACACTTACCTGATCAAAAGTGGTTTCAGCAGAAGGCAAAATGAGCCAACTCTTTACACCAAAAAAAATCAGCACAGTAAAATTTTGATTGTATGTTTATATGTTGATGACATGATCTATACTGGAAATCTTGACTTAACAGATTTTAAACATGCCATGCAATCTGAGTTTGAGATGACAGATCTTGGAATAATGAAATATTTTTTATGGATTGAGGTTGATCAATCAACCAAAGGCATTTTTGTCTGTCAGAAAAAGTATGCAGCAGACATCATCAAAAGATTTTGCATGGAAGAATGCAATCCAGCAGAAACCCATATACCTTTAGGCACAAAATTGAACAAGAATGATGAAGGTCCTACAATGGACTCTACCTTGTACAAAAGTTTAGTAGGCAGTTTGTTGTATCTTACAACAACTAGGCCTGACATTATGTATGCACCCAACTTTGTTTCTAGATTCATAGAATTCCCCAAAGATTCTCATTGGAAAATGGCGAAACGAATTTTGAGATATGTTGCAGAAACTCTCAATTTTGGCTTATGGTACACTAAATCTGATAGTAATCAACTTTCTGGTTACAAAGATAGTGATTTTGCAGGCAGCCTAGACGACAGGAAAAATACATCTGGACATGTTTTTCAACTGGGCACGAACCTGATCTCATGGGCATCAAAGAAACAACCAATCGTTTCAATATCTTCTGCAGAGGCAGAGTATGTCGCTACTACCTCAGCTTCATGTCAAGCTGTGTGGCTGAGAAGAATATTGAAAGATATGTCACATACAGAAAATGATCCAACTCCTATATTCTGTGATAATACTTCAGCCATTGCTTTATCTAAAAATCATGTGTTTCACAAGAAAAGAAAACACATTGACACTCGTTTTTATTTCATATGTGAGCTAGTCAATAATGGTGATATTGCACTACAATTTTGTGGTTCTCGAGATCAGCTTGCTGATATCTTTACAAAGCCACTAGGAAAATCGGTTTTTGATTTTCAGAGACAGCACTTAGGTATAATCAGTGTTGTTATATGTAACTGTTGAGTTTAAGATGGAGTGTTAAATGTAATGTAACCTCAACAGGTTGACTGTACACTGCCAGCTGTTCTAGCCAGCTGTAATTCTATTCTTGATTTGCTTGAGCCTATTTAACTCATCTATTTCCCTTTGCATAGGACTTTTTCATTAACTTCTTCATATACTCGTTTTGTACTATTCTTCATATATTCTAATATACTATTTTCTGTTCTATTCTTTCTCTCTACATTTCTTGCTTCACAATTTAACACATATCAAGCTAAAAAAACAAAATCCTGCTGGACCCTTAATATATAATTTATTCTCCCTATCTTTCTAAATGGAAAGTAATAAAGAAAGAGACCAAATAACAAAAGCATAAAGGAAAGCCTGACATGCTAACATCCATTGTAAAGCAAGAACTCCGACACTTGAAAAATATATAAAAAAAGTCAACAATCAACTACGGACCTATGAAGCCATCACGAAAGGAACAAAGCATCTTTAATTTTTGAAAAATCTATTACATTACATTACAAAGCCATCGATTGCAAGAGTACACCACAAAAAAGCAAGCGCACCTTAGCTTCCAACAATAACATAAGAAAACGCCGATAGCTTGACAATAAACCTTTCAGAGTTTAAGCCTGGCCCAGCAAGAGAAATAGGTCTATCAAGCATCCATAATTCTTTATTCACAGAGTGTTTTCAAAGACATGAACCTCAACAATAACTTAAAAAAAAACCATCATGCTACCAAACTCTTCCAACAAGATTCTCAGTATGAAGACCGGACGCATCCAGGAGAACTAGGGAGGAAGGGTGGAGAGTCGACCCTCCCTTGAAACTATTCCCCACCACCCTACAGTGAGAGCAGAGCTCTCACCTGCCAAATTGAGATATTAGTAGCCACTGCGAACGCAGGCTAGACCACTATGACAAATGACCAAAAGTGGCTCTGGGGCTAATTGGGAAGAAGACTACCCCTAGGGTAGGTGAATGCACGAGTAAAGTGTGCAAGTTTCTGTATTGAAAGACTCAGCCCAAGATTCAAGTTGAGGACAGACTCTCAGACTCCTAGTTACGGTACATTTTTTTTTTTTTATCATGACCCCATTGTTAACTGATATCTCGTTGTATATTGAATACATAGAGAATCATATGGAACTAAATGCATAGAAATTAGGATTTATTTATAAATATTATTCTATCTTTAGACTGAATGAATTGCTTCCTAACATGTGCGAATGTTAGATTAGTTTCAATATGATGGCATTATTCCTTAAAAAATTGCTTATTACAGTCTAAGGGACTGATGGATGGAATTCAATGTACAGATTTATGATTTTTGCACTGGTATCTTGATAATGATTGTTGAGTAGAATTCATATCTCACATAATTTTTATTCTGTGGAACAGAAAGGAATATCGTGAGCAGGTTTCATCGAACCGATTATTTATGCTTTTAGAGAGATAAAATATATATGTTAAACTGGTACCATCAAATCCGACTCCACTGTGAAATTTATTCAAGAATCTGATATACCTGATATCCTCATATATGAGTTGTCTCTAATGCCAATTTCGATATATGCATTAATGTTTAGGATTATGCAATCTAAGCCTTGTTGCGATCATACGATTTTTACATGATATTTGGATTAGAATGCTATACTTAGTTAATATTATTGTTTGCCTAGAGGAGAATGGATCATTACGATTTATCTTTCACGATTATTACTTCTTCTAAATTCTTCGTTATTATAAATACTCATGTTACAATGTCGTTTATTAAATCCAATGTATGCATATGTGTTGGTGCATAATTCTTGTAGGTTAGTTGGAATTCTAGTATTTTCAGTTGAAAATAAAAACAAAATATGGAGCGATGTAAAATACTTGGTCTTTACAGTGCATTCATGCTAGTTATCACAGACTTGTAATGACAGGAGATCAAGAAATAACCAAGGAATGATTCAATATTTTGTTGTGAAGCCAGACATTCGAATCAAACAAACCTAATGTTTCAAGACATAAACATGTATCTCCATATCAGCAAAACAAACTGAAAAAAATCATCACTAAGGTTAACAGGATGAAACATAAAGTGTAGTTGCATAGGAATTGTGATGAGATATCTGGAGAAAGGAGAGCTATCTTCAGTTCAAAGGATGTCAAGAAAAAGAAAAAGAAAAAGAAGAGAACCATGTATGTCTAATATGTTTGTTTAATATGTCTAAGTATGTCTAATATGTATGGTTAATAGTATCCATCATTTGGCTAACATGTCTCTTTAAGCCAAGAAAAGACAGAATAGTCAGACACAAGAGGCAGAATCTGATCATTCTCCTTGTTGTATTTGTATTTCTATTGAAATGAAGGAAGCTCCTCATTATGTTAAGTCTACCAAACATCAAGAACCAAAAACTGTCTTTCCTTGGAGATCTCTGAAGCATGATCGATTAAGACCACGAGTGAAGAAAGGATCTTGGTATATATTGGAGTTTAGCACGCTAAAGTAGCTAGTCAATGGCAAATAATTGCCACTATTTTAACGTTCTAGTATGGGTGCAGCTATCTTTTAGCCACCGATTTTTTGCTTAATAAAAAGGTTTGCTTTTAGCTCCACTAAGGACCAAACAGAGGCCAGAGCATAATGAGAAAAACTGACCATTTAAAACAATATGACAAACAATTTTTTTCCTATAATTCTGAATTTCTCTAGCAATCCATATTCATGTGGGCCTGGATGTTTACATAAATATAAAAGATAAAGTAGTTTCTAATGCTCAATCCGCCCGTTTATTCTAAATCCAACTTGAAAACCTTAAGTTAATGATAAAGTTTGTATGAGCAGCTTCAAACTCGCACATAGTTAAGTTATAAGCACATCGATGAAGTTATATATAGCATACTTCGTTGTTGGAATGGCCTATTGAGACAAAAAAAGGTTATGGAGAGCGAAGGTGTACCGATAAGGGATATTAGTTCCAATGTCAATAGCATGGATTTAACTTTGAGGCCACTCGTTCCTCATCTTTTTGGCGGAATCGACGCCATGTTCATTCTTATAGCCATTGCTTTGATCATTCTGGTATGCCCCTTGATGAAGTCATCTCGTCCTAACGAAGGAAACACTCATGAAAGAGCATTTGAATGTCCAAATAAAAGTGCATTACATAGTGAAGATATGGAGGAAAAATCCATGGTTATTATGGCCGGTGATGAGAAACCTAGCTTTCTCGCCCAACCTGCAGTAAAGTTCCCTTAGAATTGGGTGCATCAAAATATGTAATATCTAACATCCAATGCTCTTTACACTTGTGCAATGACTACTTAGAAATGTAGGAATTAGGGTAATAGGTAGCTTGTAAGCTAACTACTAAAGGGGATGTTTATCACTGCCTCCCGTTTAAGAGTAGGTTCAAGTTCCTACAAGTGTTTCGAGTTCCTATTAGTGTTCCGACATAACTTGATGCTCAGTTCAAGTTCCTACAAGTGTTTTGAGTTCCTACTGGTGTTCTGACATAACTTGATGTTCTTACAGGTGTTAAGGGACATTAAAACTACAGGTGTTGCGGTGTAATGTACCCTAAATTTTTCAAAATAAAAAAAATTGTGTTAAGGGACATTAAAACTCCTTGACTCTTCAATATTTATTCAAACATAACTTTATTATATGCAGAGTAGATCTATCTGGTTACTGGATTCTAAAACTTACTCTTATTTTGTATTTATTACAATTGCGACCAGGGCTATCATAGCCCTTAGAATATCTACCTCTCTGTATTAAATTATGTTGTACAAAAGTCACAGTGGGCAATAACGTTAAGACTATTGACTATCCTATAGTCTACCCATAACCAATTAGTACTTATCCATTTGACATACATTCATATAGTTTACTAAGTGACTATCATATGGATTCCATAGTGTAGTGTGACACTATCTATGTCAATAGGTATATATCGATAGTTTAACACATAACCTCTCATAATCTTAACTCTAACTATATCAACATACTTCTGCATATATTGTTTACCATAATATACAACACTAGATAATATATGGATACTATATACTAAGCGCTATCCACAACATAATATTATTGTTTGAAAATCATAACAATGAATCGATCCACAGTATTGTAGATCATTTAATATATATATAACCATGCGCCTATCCATCGTANTTTCCCTTGGCTTAAGGTAGTGAACACAAACCATTGCACACACAGTTCGTAAACCTAACTGGCTGGAACTATGACTCAACAATAAATTTGTTTACAAACTTCTTAATGGAGGATGTTAGTCTAACATTTTCTCCCTGGCTAAACCATTTAAGGGAGACCTGAACTGTACCTGTCGGGAATTGACACTTCGGTTGCCGCATCCAATGTAAACCTGCCATCTCCAATGTTTCACATGGCAAGAGTACTGGTGTGTATCCATCGCATTACTCCTCTAACGATGTCCAAGGTAAGGCTCATTGTAACAAGTGTTCTTTGAACAAAAAATTTCTTTGCTCCGCAAGATAACCTTGCCCCTGCTCTTGAAGCTTGGTTCTCGCAAAACACAATGGGAGAAGGAAACACATTTACGATTCATCTTCTGCACAAGGTCNCCATCGCATTACTCCTCTAACGATGTCCAAGGTAAGGCTCATTGTAACAAGTGTTCTTTGAACAAAAAATTTCTTTGCTCCGCAAGATAACCTTGCCCCTGCTCTTGAAGCTTGGTTCTCGCAAAACACAATGGGAGAAGGAAACACATTTACGATTCATCTTCTGCACAAGGTAAGTAACAATCCACTGCCCTAGTACTCTGTACCTCAGACATAACACTTTCTTTGGAAATGTAGTAGCATTCTGCCTCCGTAAATGTTTCCTCCTGGGGATATTCTGGGTTTTACAGTTCTCAAGACTGGGGTTAGAGTACTCCCGGGTTGGCTGATACTCTTCTAATCTTCATGGCTTACGGTGCTCTTCTGATCACAAACGTTTTACTAGTTATTTTTTGGTATTCTTTTCACATTCTCCTATATTTACCATAATAGAAATTTTAATCCTACCATTACCCATATCTGTTTCGTTTGTTCTCTATGGAAGAAACCCGTAGATCTATACCTTGTGTGAGAATATATTAACACTAAAATTCGTAAATATGTTCTGGATTATTTAAAGCATAATTGTGTAAATTTATTTTTGTTCCTTGTAGGATTCTCCTCTATGTACATGTAAATGGTTAACCCTATGCTCGTGAGTTACCATATGGGTTCCCTACAACAAAATCTACATGGAAAGAACTAACCCTCTGTTTGTAATTTGCACTTGGTAATTTTACAATGCTAAACGTATTGAGCAATTTTTAACTCTTTGTTTGCATAATTTATCTTTTGTGTTTTATATAGCGTAGGTATATGTATATTCAACAACATTGACCCTCTATTCATGAAGTTGCATTCTATATTTCCTACAATGAATACGTATCGGCCACCATTAATCCTCTGTTTCATAGATTTCACTCTGTGTTTTATATATCACTCGTAATTTAATTCTGAAATATACATAGAAAATGGTTAGAGATTACTGGTACTCTGTATATGTCCTTTTAATTTCAATTGATTGCCTCTATGGAAAATCGTGATTACAGTGCAAAATATAAATATCAATCCTTTGGTAACTTGTAAATCAATTCTTTGTGTAAGTAATTGTGTTACTTACCCCTACGAGGATTAGTAAACGTGTCTGTGTGATTATAGATAGCAGTTTTAAATCCTTTGTGGAAAGTAAGTTTACGCTCTATGTAACTTACACTACACTATGTAAATCGTAACTTACGCCATGTTTACAACAATCTTATTTTACCTTCTACGGGGATTCACAAATGCGCTCTATATATTTACTTTATCCTTGGATAATTCTTAACTTTTGTATTTAATTTATCACTGTATAATTCATAAATTGTGTATTTATTTTATCATTGTATAATTCATAAATTATGCTCTGTTACACAAAAGAATTATTCTGAGTTACATTAATTAATGATGGGGCTCTGTTTAATTTTGCAAGGGTACCCATCAGTTGATTTTGGGTCCACTCTACCCCCTTTGGATCGTGGATGGATTGTCACACAAGCTCCAGTGGCGATTTGGTTTTATGCCGAAATCAAGATAAGTATTGTCTCGTCTGGTTTTATATTTTTTTTTCCATTAAATACTTAACATAGTTTACTAAATCTATCATCTTCTCCTTTTGTATGTTTATAGAAATCAAGGTGAGCAGATCAAGGAAAGTCTTCTCGCTCAAAAATGTATTCGGGTTCTGATCTTGGAGTTTAAGCAATTCTTCTTAGATTATGTCTACAAGTGGTAATGGATTCCTTGACCTATGGTTCTCCACTGTAATAATTTGAACCATGATCACATGGACACACAGGTTGTTTGTAATTATTTTCAATTAATACATAGGTTATTTGCAACCATTTTGAGCAAGATTCATTGAATATAACAACTATTGTACCATGCATTTGTATACTATTGAATCACTGTTTTATGTGGTTATAAACATAAAGAATATGTAAGCATATATGAGAATTGTTCTTCATTCCACCTATTCTCTATGGTAATTGTACATATTTGAAATAACAATTCAATGTATATCTATTTAAATGGTTAATAAGAACATAGTAGTAGTTCTACTTTTCCTTTATGAATGAAAACACACACACACACATATATATATATATATATAAGTATACACAACCATTTTTATATATATGCATAACCCTACTTAATGATTATTAGGAACATACAACAGTTCTTTCATTTCTTTATGTATGATTACAAAATATATATATACAACTATATATGTATGTATAACCTATTTCATGATTAGATGGAACATACGGTAGTTTTTCTATTTTTTTCAAGTAAGCACATATATATATATGTATATAAAATCATCACATAAACCATCTCATTCCTCACAAATAATAATCAACAAATATTAACAAGAATGCAAGTAAAGGTATATATCTGAAAAATATGATGTAAGGTAGCTAGAGAGGTAGTGGGGGGGCAGAGGGGGTGCAGAACCAAATACTGAATACAAAAACACCCCAACAGATATAAAAGAACAATATAGAAAAACACAACTTTATTATATCAAACCCTTGAGGTAGGACAACACCATACAATGGATCCTATTATGGAAGGGATCCTCTCCTGTTCACTTGCCTCTTCGATGGGGCATCCTCCTATTGAGCTACCGCTCCAAATACAATATTTATCTTCATGTCTCATTACATTGCTTGAACCCCTTTATATAGTGCTACCATCAACTAAGAACATTCTAGAGGAGGAATCTTCTAGAAGTAGAACCTTCTAAGAAGTCCTCTTATATTTATTACATCTAACTACCCATTTATTATATCTAACTACCATAGTGGGCCTTATTTAATAATATAGTGGACCTAGTCCACCTTACATTGAATGACCTCCACTATTATCATTATGGGCCCTTTGGGCCCCCCCAACTACCTCTCTAGCTACCTTACATTCCATCCCCCTTATGAAAGTGTTGTGCTCAACACTTGATGTAAAACCATATACCAGGGTTCCATGGATAATTGTGGACCATAATGCTGAATAAGACTGGAGAACCAAGGTCCCATGTAGAAAGGAAAGCCACCATGCTGATGTAGTTCGACCACCATTGTAAGCTAGGGTCCCATGTCCAAGTGCTCATGTGAACTCCCCGTGGAATATTTTGGAACCCAATAACCAACTCAAAATGATGCTCCAAATACTGATACTTGTCATGTGGATCCAAATAAGAAGATCCATCCACATAGTGGTAAAGGGTCATAGTAGAATCTGAAGGGAATAATATCACTGTAAAATATGAAGACTGAATGCTGGTAACTAGCTCCTGATATGGGACATTGATGTTCTCTACAGAAGGTGGAGTAGAGTCATTAAATAAAATATGAAAGTGGTTGTCATCCTAGAAATGACAACTATCCATATACCAATCATCACAATCGTCCTCAAAATCATACCAAGCATATATTTATTGATTGTATTCATCCCTGATGATGTCTCCCATAAGAAATATCTCCTGCATGCTATCCAATGAACTACGAAGACTATTATTGAGACCATCTGCAAGGTCATGAAATTTGTCATGCAATGTGTCACACAATGTGTCATACAATTGAGATTTGAATGCTTCAAGAATTTATTTGAGGTTTTGAGAAGAAATAGCCATCTGAGCACCCTATGAACCCTTCGGTCCCGCAACCATCACGAAAAAATAAAAAAAAATAAAACAATAAGTTACAACAGAAAATCGCGGTTTTTTCTAAAAAAACCCTAAAAAACTGTTGAATTTAAAATACCCATAACTTCACTTCTCGGATTCCCTTTCGACTGATTTGTTTTTTGAAATTGGGTGAAATTGTGAGAGGAACTCATATTTGTAATTTGTTTGAGAAAATTTGGCCTTTATATGCTACAGAAATAAAAACAAATCGTGCCATCATCCGCGGAAAAAACCCTGAAAAATGCAGATTTTAAAACTTCAATATCTTGACCTTCCGGACTCCGTTTCACACAATTTTTTTTTTTTAACTTGGGTGATTTTCTGAGAGGAACTCATATCTACAACTCTTTTCTACAAAGTTTGCACAGAAATATACCGAAAACTTCAAGAATGTCGCGGCCCTCTTTTTTCTTCTCCGAAAAACAAATCTACAAAAATAAAAAATATTTGCCCACAATGTTTGCCCAAGGAAAGTTCTTTGATGCCACTTGTTAAGAACCAAATACTAAATAAAAAATCACCCTAACAGATATAGAACAACAATATAGAAAATCACAACTTTATTATATCAAACCTTTGAGGTAGGGCAACACCATACCATGGATCCTATTATGGAAGGGATCCTCTCCTATTCACTTGCCTCTTCGAGGGGGCATCCTCCTATTGAGATACCACTCCAAATACAATATTTCTCTTCATGTCTCATTACATTATTTGAACCCCTTTATATAGTGCTACGATCACCTAAGAACATTCTAGAGGAGGAATCTTCTAGAAGTAGAACCTTCTAAGAAGTCATCTTACATTTATTATATCTAACTACCCATTTATTATATCTAACTACCATAGTGGGCCTTATTTAATAATATAGTGGACCTAGTCCACCTTACATTGAATGACCTCCACTATTATCATTATGGGCCCTCTGCCCCCCCCCACTACCTCTCTAGCTACCTTACATATGATGTTGGGTTACAAATGGAACAACCACATTCCACCCAACCGTATAATAAAAACAACCAAGTTTACTTGCCCCGTTCACCCCCTAGCATGGCCATGAGTCCATAAGGGAAAACTGAAATGATCCTCCTTTGCTAAGTCACCTTCCACAAATCATACATTCTCTTGCCTCACACTAACAGTGTTCATAAAAGCAAGTAGTTTCCTTTCTCCAACATCCTAAGAAGCGTCCTGACTCCTCCATATGTTGTATTTATATGCATCTTGTGCCTAGATCTTTTCTTCCCTCCTTGGGAAATTCACATATTTACAAATCCTTGATTTTTAGGGGCTGCTAGTGGTCAAATCCCTCATTTTCCACTTGTAAAAATCATCCCTAAGGAAACTCAAATCTATTCCTGACTCATGGAGTGATCCAGGTGGATATTGGTGGCCACTCGCCTATTCCGCTTGGACCCCCACCATTGCTTCTTTAAGTTTTTCAGTTTCCGCATAGTTTACTATTTTTAGCAGTTTTTCGGGTCCTCAACTTCCGAAGCCGTTTTGAGGTCTTAAACGACGTTTTTTGGGAAAATGAAGAGCAACATCAATTGTTGATCAATGTTTCTCACCTAGAAGTTGTAGTCCTTGGATAGATGTTTCTAACGAGGTATAGAACATGTCGAACGAAGATCATATGCCAAAGTTACGTCCCTGGGAAGTTGATGTACTAACTTACCCAAACGGGGCCCATAATCTTGGCATTTCATCTCCTAGGGTCAGGTCTTTGGATGTTTAGGGTTTTCCATTGTTTCTCAATAATAATAATCCTTTGAGCCTCATTGTAACACAGTTCAGAGGCTAGTAGCCGCCACATCTCTTCTTAGAGATAAGCTACCAGCGCCCTAGCTAGTTTATTTCCATTCTGTCTGTAAGCATATTTCAGTTATTTGTTATTAATGAAATGAAGTCTTATTTCCACTGCATCTCTATGTTTATGTGTATTTCTGTATTTCATTGTGTTCCTACATAAATCCATATCAGTGGTATCAGAGCGTTCTACTCATTCTTGATCCTTCTATTCATGTCCCCAACGAGATCGGGGTATAAGGAGTTGGGGCTCGATCTGGTTGAACCTTTGCAAGATCAGCCTCGCAAACCCCGACGACCGCCCATGGGGGAAGAAAATAAATATGAGGGAGCAGGAGATCCTATCAAAATGTTGCTCGAGGAGGCCCTTGAGAAACAAAGGAATGCGATGATGGACAACTTTGCCTAGATTCTTCAATGGATTCCGACTGGCGGCGCATCGACATCCAAAAGCCACTCTGGAGGTGCCACTCCTTTTAAGGTACAAGCAAACTTTGACATTCCCATATTTGATGGCCAAATAGATGCAGATGTCGTATATAGATGGTTGAATGTGTTAGAAGGATATTTCTTGGTTCATGACTTTTCCGACCAAGAAAAGATTATTTTTGCACTCCTCAAAGCCACTCCCCATGTTAAGGACTGGTGGGAAACCTACTCGGAGCAAGAGGGCGAGGGAGAACCCTCTTTGTTCTCAGTCGCACCCACTTTGAATTCTTTTGGATATGCCATCAAGGAACAATATTATCCCGTGGGGAGCTATGAGGACAAATACATACAATGGACTACGTTGTGGCAGCAAAGGGACCAAGATGTGCATGAGATGACGAATCTGTTTCATACCCTACGCACAATGTTGGGTATCAAAGATTTAGAGAAACATTTGGTGTTAAAGTACCAAAGTTGTCTGCACAGATACATTCAGGAGGAAATGGAGTTCCTCAACATTTCCTTTCTTGGTGTGGCATACCGCTATGCTGCCAAGATTGAGCAGAAGTTCAAACAGAAGAAGCAAGACTTTGGGTCTGCAAATCAGAAGCAAGGGAAAGGTACTCCCAAACTGCAGAACAAAGGACCAGGCCAAGGTGGGGCAGCCCAGGACAACCCACCAAAGCCACAAGCAAAGAACAACACCACGAAGCCAAAAAAGGACACAGAGAAGTGGTGTGAGTTCCATAAGAGCTCCACTCACAACACAAGTGAGTGCCAGGCCAAGCAGTCACTGGTAGCCGAGTTGAAGGCTTCTGAATCGGATGCATGCTTTGACTTTGAATCAGAACTAGACAAGGGGAATGACAAGGGGAAGAATATTATCGATGCAGAGCCCAACGCCATCCTTGCCACCACAAAGATCCAGAAGGAGGAACCAAAAGATCTAGAGGAGGTAGAGCATCTCTTCCATTCCAAGATGTGGGTAAAGGGTTCCCCATTGTAGTTCATTGTCGACAGCAGGAGCTAGAAGAACCTCATCTCAGTAGAGGTCATGAAACGACTGGGCTCTCTAACCATAGCACACCCACAACCATACACCATCGGGTGGTTGCACTAAGCACGGGACCTCTGCGTTATTCAACAATGTCACCTTCCCTATAGCATCAAGCCCTTCACGAATGAGGTGTTATGTGGCATTACTCCTCTTGATGTTTCTGATGTATTATTAGGCCAACCGTACTTGTGGAAGTGACATGTTGTGTATGAGTCCAGGCCTCGTGATGTTATTATCACTTTGGGAAATAAGATGTACAAGATACCAGAGATAGCACCGCCTACCACCATCTCTTTGGTTACTACAAAACAATGCAATAAGCTCATTTCCAAAACTAGGAAATTTGTTTTCATGGTGATCCGCCCTTAGGAAAAGAGAAAGACTATGGCCATGACCTCCAGATAGGGCCCCGCTACACAAAAACAACAGATGGATAAGGTCGTGGAGGAGTACAAGGACATATTCACCTCCCCCACATGGGTGCCTCTACACTTCCAGGTCAAGCACCGCATCGATCCGACCCCAAGTGCACCACTGCCCAATGGACCCATCTACTGGCACTTTGTCTTGGAGAATGATGAAATCAAGAGGCAGATTCAGGAGCTGTTGCAGAAAGGTCACATCCGACTGAGTTCATCGCCCTGTGGGAGCCCGATCATATTGGTGCAGAAGAAGGATGGGACTTGGATACTCTGCATTGACTATCGAGCACTAAACAATATCACTGTCCAGAATAGGTACCCAATCCCACGGATTGATGACCTTCTGGACCAACTCAAG
>JASDQU010313450.1:12587-23669 GCA_032191745.1 Picea mariana | reverse complement strand
GATGTCCAAGGATTTTGATGAGTGACCAAGGCACTCATTTTATCAATGATACAGGGCTATGAATTAGGAGTATCAGGTCTATCACCAAAAAAGTACACCATACCATCCTCAGGAAAATGGAACGGTAGAAGCTTTCAATAAGATTTTGGAAAATGACTTGACTAAGATTTGCAATGTCAACAAAGGTGATTGGGACTTAAAAATACCAGAAATATTGTGGGCATATAGGACCACATGTAATAAGTTGACAGGACAAACACCATTAAGATTGGTGTATGGGAAAGAAGCAGTGGTGCCATTAGAATTTATGGTACCCAGTTTACGCGTAGCAACAATTACCGACATGACATAAAGAGGCACAATACATGAAATTATAAGTCAACTAATGGAAATGGAAGAGGACATGATTTTGGTAGGATTTCATCAGGAAGTACAGAAACCAACAGACAAATCCTGACATGACATACATATTAAAAATAAGAGTTTTAAGGAGGGAGACCTAGTCTTGCTCTATGACAGTAAATTTTTCCAACATCCTGGTAAGTTTAGAATGCATTGGCTAGGGCCATATGAATTAAATACTGTCTTAGATGGGGGATCTGTGCAGCTAAAATATTTGGGAGGAATAGAACAAAAAGGAATGATCAACGATAGTCGACTGAAACTGTATAGGGACAATCGACCTACTAACCCTTAAAAGTTACGGCAGAGTCAGAAAGGCATGTATATAGTGTACTATAGTAGACATTAGGAAATAAAACCCATAAAAATAAATACAAAAGTATAAAAAGAAGAGAAAGGAAAAAAAAAAAGTAGTAGAAAAGAAAGGAAATACAAAATATTTGGAAATATCATGCATAGCAGATAATGGAATCAGCGCGACAAAAATAAAAAAGTGAACATGCGCATCATGTGGTGGACATGAAGAAAACACTGTGCACTATGAGAAATTCACAACAGAAACGTACGAAGCACCGAAAAACTGCACCACATCAGAAAAGGGGCCAATGGTTGGAAAAACAAAAACTGACCGTCAAGGTAAAAAGATACAAATTGGGCATTTATGAAACTGAACGAAGCGTACTTGACAAACTTCAACGTATTAATATCAACCAAAGAAGCTTCTCCAAGAATATTAAGGGAACTTATGATGCCTTATATAAAGTGAAAACGCGGGCCAAACAAGACTTATTGTGCATTTGCAAACCCGCGAAGCTAATGAGCACGAAGGCGAGAGGTGAACAGGTGAGTGCAAAGATTGAAGTAGCTGAAGCTCAATATGGAAAGCAAGAATTACCCACGATGTCACCTCCAAAGGTCGACGCATCAAGCCAAACAACACAAAAAACACACAGTAGTCTCTTGTCACAACAAGAAACCACAAAGGCAGAACAAGAATTTACACAAAGAGAGGGAATCATCGATGTTGACACAATTCCTTTGCCGCAGGTCGAACCAGTGAGTGCTACATCGGTTGAGGAAGAATGGCAGGCCCCGACATTGGCCGGGATGGATATAGACTCACACAACAATGCGTAGGGCCATGACCCATTAGCCATAGGGAACTCACAACAACCTTCCAGGGCCGAAGCAACCCACAAAATGAATGGTGGAGACAACGAAAGGACAGAGTCTGATAGGCCGAGACCATAACCTATGGTGGGGTCCGCACAACAGGAGGAAGTACAGATCGAAGATATCACAAGGAAACTAGAGTCGGGTAGGGAAGATAGAGAACCAGAGGCTGGGACCACTAGCGTGTCGGTAAAGAGAAAGGGGAAAAAACCCATCATGCAGTCTCCACGCAAGCAACCCGATGCCTTGATCGTGTTACCACACATTCCAGAGGGGGTGCCTGCCACACCAACTCTATTGGGTTGCGTCGAAAGGTTGAGATATGAAAACCATGATGTGTCTGACACCAAAAACTTCCTAGAATTTGTGCAACAAGTGTATATAGAGAGCCTAGGCACATGTCCATTTGGAGATCCAATACTGCATCCAAAGAAATGGGCGGAAAAATTGGAAAACACAGGGATCCTGAACTTGTTAGAGATTCCCCACTTCAGCAGGGGGAGAGAGGTGAACAACTACGTCAAGCAGTTGATGGCGGTCCTCCATGGAGGATTTTTTTGGTTAGAAGAACCGGTCTCAATCAACGTAGAGCTCATTGCATTCATCACAGGCCTATCATCAAATGGAAAGAATCCCACACAATATCTAGATGATAAAACCAAAGAAAAGGCTCTCATAGAAGATATGAAGAAGACGTATGGGACAGAAAGAGGCTCATGTGGAATAATTATAAAACAGATCAGTGATGCAACCACCAGACTGACCAAAAAATTAATGGCATGCAAGGTACTTCACAAATTTCGCAAGGAGGAGGTCCCAACAGAGGTTGTCGCAATAGAAGCACAATGTGAAAACGACACCATGCTCAGTTGGGCCCCATATTTACTCAATTTGTTCCTAGACGAATGCAGGGATGCACAGGACTTGGGAACAGAGTTCCATTACTCCTGGATGATGATTTTGATAACATTAATTGGCTAGAAAGAGCCTCCCTACTCATATTTATGTGATAGAGTAGGTTGTTGTCGTGCAGCATGGTACATGTCGATGGGAAACACTTCAGATGCCAAGCGAAGAAGTGGAAATTCCAACACTTTTGATCGGTACCTCGGTGACATAAAAGACAGCATAGCCAACACATGGAGGATAACTCCGGAAGTCCTCATGCAGTACCAAGGGATAGCCAACTTTAAGGCTACCCGACACAACATGTGGATCCAAGCGCACAGTGATCCAAAGAAAGAATGGCTACAACTTTGATTCTGCATCAATGCAGAGAAAGTTGAAATGGCAATCAGAGACTGACGGGGTGACTGGAAGATCCCAGTCATCACTAAGGACATGCCCAAGGGAAAATAAGTAGAAGCAGGGTCATCCAAGACATCTGCAGGATGCAATGCAACGACAAAGAAACCCACACAGTAGACAAAGTCAGGTCAAAATCCAGTGCAATAGAAGAAGGGTAGCGTTCAAAAGAAGGATGTGCAGAAAGAAAAGAAGGACAATGCCCCAGTGTAGGAAGAAAATTAAGGGGGTACACAATGACACAAGAAACCCTTTCAGAAGCTACTCCACAAGAAACAGGGCCACCCAAATGGCCAATTATACATACAGGTGGGCCGCGCAGGAAGGCCAAGGCACATAAAAAAATCATAGAATATACAATCACCGAGGATGATGTCGATCTCATAGGAGAGAGAGTACATGATCGCACAATGAAGGAGTTTAAAGAGGTTGAGAACCAAAGAGGAAGGATACAAAATGAGTTGGCCGATATTAAGCAGGTCTTAGAATAGATACAAGCAGCGAAAATGTAAGAAAGGGGAACAAAACCGATCCCCCGAGCGATAGAAGTAAGGGATAGGACCGTGCAAAATGAAGAAGACACCATCCATACCATAGTGCAAGAAAGTCCGAGCTTCCAAATAACAACAAATATGTTGCAGGTTGAAGAGGCCATAGCCCATACACCACTCAAAGACCTGGCGTAGGTACACTTGGTATTGGCTAAAATACCAACAAAGGCACTATACAAACTACAAGTCAGTGTCGTGCATGAAGTGCAATCGCGATCTAGAACAGACGCAGCGGAATTGCAAGTAACTAGAAATGGAAAGGATTCCCTAGAACTGGTGGTAGAGAATGTAAAGAGGGAGATAAAAGAGGAGAAGAAACATGCATATAATTTAGAGTGGAAGCTGAAGGAAGTCTTCACAAGAATTCCAGACAACACGCAGGAAACCATGAACAATGCAGAAGAACAAATCCAAATCATTGCGCAGACACTCGAGAACTATAAGAAGGATATCGAGGAACTTAAAGAAAATTTAACCCTAACTACTCCTCCTAAAGTCACGGATGAAAGGGAACAACAGACAACCCTGCAAGTGGCAATGTTGGAGAAAGAAGCTTAAAAGGTAATACAACGTTTTGACAGGACCACGCAACTATGGACGGCATTGGAGGAAGATGATAGGGTCCAAAAACTAGACCAACAAGAAGAGTAAATCAGCACTGCAATCCAGGAGTTGAAGCAGTGAAAAAATTCCATGAGCATTACAAAGTGATTGAAGGGTGCGCAGGAGATGAAGACCTTGTAGACAAAAGGGAAGACTGTGCAAAANTGGAGGAGGAAAAGGAAATAATGGCTCAGGACCATGCGTAGAGTGCAGAGTCTCTCAAGGAACATGTCACAATGCAGAGGGTAGAAGAGATTACAAGGAAAGTTGCACAAGCTAGAGAAAAAAGGGAAGAATTAGAAGGAAAATATCACAACTTGACAAAGGATATTTAGGGAGCATGCACCACCTGAGTGGCTCAGGATGAACCACATATCAGTGTTGGGGGCCTATTGGGAGCATGCCTATTTTAAGAAGAAAGGTTGTTTTGGGTGTGTTAGTCCTTAACCTTGTTTTTGACTGATTGGGTGTCCTTAGTCCCTGTCCTACCCATTTTCCATAATTTTTATTTAAACTTTGTTTTTCCCTTCTCAGCTTGAAAGCTTATTTTAAATCTTTTTGTACATTGTTTTAAACGATTTTGAAGTTTTTGAAGATTAGGATATGATATGAAATCTTTCTATCACATCACTTGTCTTTTACTCATTTGAATTTTCAAATTTAGTGCTATTCTTGTAGTGCCAGGAGTAATCATTGTTTTGCATGCACCACCCTGCCCAGATCATGTTCTAATGTTCAAAATCATTATTAGAGGATCTACACGTCTCTTTATGATCTATTTTAGGTTTTTATTCTTAAGATCACAACTAAATTCATAGGATTGAGTTGTACCCGCCACCTCGACATCAAATCAATACACTTGATTATCATTTCATATGAATGAAATTGTTATCTGCCTATTTTAGTATGTATGTTATTCTATGCATGGTTTGCAGGTAAAGAGATAACTCTTAGTTTTCAATAGCCCTCGAAAGTTGGAGATTAAACCCTCAACCTTCTTAGAATTTTCTGCGGGATTGTATCAATGTTATGGCACCCAAAAAGAGTGGTCAAATAACCAGATTAGATCCTAAAGGGACAAAATTTCTTGAATCATTTCCTTAGATGGCACATAAATTCAAGGATGTTGGTTGGTTCGACTTCTTCTCGACATTCCAAGGACATGATGAGCACATCTCTATGACATTTGCACATATTTTTGATGGTTTCTAATCTATAGTTGGTAAACTTCTGATGCACGTGACAGAGCATTCCATTGCTAAATGTTGCAGGTTACCAGTATATGGGGAAAGATGGTGGAAGAAGGAAAATGTAGTCATGGATTTTGTAAATTAGTTTTTAATACCAGAAAAGAAAAACCCTAATTGGAGACAAGGTATCCCACACAGCTCGATGAGGAAAGAATGGCACACCGCTCTGTTGATTATCCACAGGTACATTACATGTGATGGCAGATTTTCTCTAGTCCATCTCTATCATATTAGACTGTTGATCCATGTAAATGGTGATTACCCTGTTAACCTACCTTATTTCTTATTAAAGTTTTTATCCAAGATGTCTAAGAGGATTCAGTAACACCCCGCAACAACAAAAAGCATTATTTTTCATTAATGGTCGATCAGAACATTGGTAGTATTTTCCTTAAATGAAGTTCAAAGGTCTTGGGACTAGTTAATCCAATCATGAAAACCTAATATGCAAAAAACTAAGTATAAAACTGTCAAGGAGAAGAAACATGTTAAAGAGAAATAGACCTCTTAAGCCACTAAGGTTTTGATGAAATAAAGTTCCCCTGCAGCTAGGTGTTAGGACCCTATAATGTATGTTTTTGTTCACACTTTTTGCTACCATTACATCATTTTTCCACTCACATTTAAGCTTACATTATCACCTTACCTATCTTTCCAAAGGTATATAACGTCTCTTCTCTTTGCTATATGTTTAATTTGTTTTACATGTAATTTTACATTACTCTCATACTTAACCATCGATCAGAAATATATAGTGCTGAAACAGTTCGAACTACAGATTATTGTTGCTTCTTGAAGGACCCGTTGCTGAAATAGTCAAAAGCACGCAAACCCCGTTGTTGAAACAGTCCGTGGTCTGTGATGTTGAAACAACAATTCACACAAAATTAAGAAGGAGCTGTTACACTAGCCACAACAACCGCACCTTAAGCCAGCATTAACCATCGCTGCTGCTTGAGACCACATTGCTAAAACAGTCAGAATGCAAATCCCGTTGCTGAAACAGTATACAACAGCAGTAACAAGAAGATAAATAAAGAAGTCGTTACATTGGCCGCAACAACTACACCTCACCCAACACCATTCCAACTATTGTAATAGCATTCTGTTACGGGAGATCAGGATATCCTATTCCAATATAGAATATTAGATCTGACTAAGAATAGGATTCGTATGTGCACATGTAATTTGATGATCAATTCTATTGAGGGGATTCTCCTCTTTAAATAAGGGGAAATCATCATTAGAGGGAATCCTTTTTGGCTGAAAAGGAATTACAGAGAAGGACGTGTTCACTTTAGACATTGTAACATGATACAGTTGAGAAATGAATAAAAGATTATTCTGAGCATTTCTTCCTTGTTCCTTTCATTTCTGGGGAATCTTGTGAGAAGGGAGGGCCCACCTTCTTCACAAGATTCACCCATTAGTTCTGTAGTGTGTTAGTATTATTTCTGTTCACGCCTTGATTAAATTCTGTTTTGCTGAAACTCTACTTTACTGAAATCTGTTTTGCTGAAACTTTGCTTTACTGATTGTTACATTGTTTTCATATAATTCATGCTTAGGTAACTGTTAATTATTCTGATCAGTAATTCTATTTGATGAATTTATGAAAGTGTGATAATCAAAGACAAGAATCTTCATGCTTGGGGAATAGGGTCCTATCCTCTGTTATGAGATAATTAGCCTTCAGTACGTGTCAATCATTTTGATTAGTAATGAGTTCATGAAAGTGTGATAGTCAGAAACAGGTGCTGAAGATTCCTTCTTGGGGAATAGGGTCCTGTTCTCTGTTGCAGAATAGTTGGTCTTTGATTTTGTAGTATCTTGAAGGAATTCTTTCCTAGGTTGTTGTTTCTTAATGTAATCCAGGATTCTTCGGATAATTATTTCCTTAAACTTTGAACTCTGCAATAGGTAGGTTGATTTTCTGTAATTCAAAGTAGAACTTTAGTTTTTTCAAGGCAAGGTGTGATTAATGTACTTTTACTACAACTCTATATTGCTTTTGAGATTGAGCATATACAGTGTGTGATTTCCTTTGAAATAAACAGACTTCCCTGGGTTGACAATTTATGTAACACTTGATTGTTTAGTTAATAAGCAATTACAGTGACCAACATTTTGGCACTGTTGTCGGGGAAGGCAATTATAGATTTCAAAAGCACTTATGTTCTTTTAGATATAAATATTTCATGAGAGGACACAGAGACCCCAAAGAAACTGACCCTACAGGTGGCAGGGGTAGAGGAAGGGGAGGAAGAAAGACTTTTATTGATGAGATTATATCAAAATCTGAATATGTTGCTCCTCAGCGACCAAACTCTCGGAAACCAAAATCCCAACCTTCCTTTCAAGAAAACTTTGAAACGGGGAAAGAGATTTGGAGTCGTGAGACAGTTGAGAAACCAACAAGAAACATTGAGGATCGATCAAGCACAGCAGGGGATAAAACAGAAGAAACCATGGATGAGTATAATGAAGAATTGCATCATGAAGAACAGGCAGGTCCTAAAAGAGAGGTAAATGATGAAAACTCTTTTTCCACCTTAGGATTTCCTATTGGTGATCTTCCTAGAGGGGTAGCTCCCATGAAAAATATTCCATTCTCAACTTTGCCAAACTTTCATGGTTTATCTTCAGAGGATCCTGATGAATTCCTTTTCGATTTTGACATATTATGCAGAAGTTATGATTACATTTCCAATGCTCAAAAATTAAAGCTATTTCCAACAACATTGAAAGGAAATGCACTAAGATGGTTCATGAGTCTTGGAGGTCATGTAATCACAACATGGGATCAGATGAAACAGAAATTCCTGCATAAATACCAAGACTATTGCCGAACAAGATAAAAAAGAGAGGAACTATTCAAGATGATACAGAAAGAGGATGAAAATCTGGAGGACTTTGTAGAAAGGCTACAGTATAATATACAAAGATCCAGTCACCCCGATGTAAGTAAGGATATTCTTAAAACAATATTACTAAAAGGAGTAAGGGATGACTGTCTAGATATGTTGAATATGCTTGGAAAAGGGGACATATCTAAAGAATCATATGATGAAGTTGTTAACCTATGTAAAAGATGTTCAAGAGGAGCTTCAAGGAATAGATCAAATAGCAGGGATACCACATTTTCAAGAGTTCAAAAATCATCCATTGGAGGAGCAACAAGAGTCGAAATAGGTAATTTACTTGAGGGTTTTAAAACTGAAATGTTAAGCTCTTTTTCCTCACAAAGTGATACCCTGCAGATTCAAAAGAAACAAGCCGAAGCAGAAGCAACTCTGTCCATCTTTTGTTCCAAATGCAAAGACAAACACCCACGAAGGGAATGCCCATTGGAAAAAAAACCAATATGCACCATTTGTGATAAGGATCATAAAACTCAACAATGCCCTTCTTTACCAGGAATCAAGGCAGCATTACAACCAACGAATGAAGAAGTTGAAGCTGTCTATATGTTGACACAGAGAAGACAATGGAAGCCGCGGGGACAAGGTATGAATCCTAATATGCCATTTACATATTCTAATCATTGGAATAACTATCCTTCTTTTAATCAAGCAAATTACTCTCCCTATAATCAAATGCAATACCTCAATCAAATGAATTACCCACCCATGCAACAAACTAACCCTCCCTTTGTAGACCCATCAATGTGGACTCCTTGGCCTCCACAACAACAACCTTACCTTAACCAATGGAATCCAAATTGGAGAGGGCAACAACCCCCATTCCCAAATCAATTAACTCAATCACAATTTCTGCAACCACTCTCCTTACCATCAGGTACTCCACTAAACAATCAAATGATGAGGCCCCAACTACCTATACAACCTAACCCTAACCCCAATAATAAATTTGTGTAGTGTATTGATATTCAAAACCAGCCTACACTTTCTCTTTTCCCTGCACAATGCAATGATATTCATTTATGATCTGGGAAAATAGTAGAACCTATCATTGTTGATGTTACCTCTTCTGATAAAGAGGAAACAAAAAAACATGATGTACCTGAAGAGGTACAATCATCCTCCAACACTACTGCTGAAATAGAAAAACCACCATTTCTTGAGCGTTTAGCTTTGACTAAAACACCTGAGCCACCTGCTTTCAATCTTCTAGGGGAATTACAAAATCTTTATGTCAAAATTCCACTATTACAAGCACTACGAGATGTACCAATTTATGCCAGGACTATGCGAGACATTTGTGTTAAGAAACCTGGTAGGAAAACTAAAGATCCCCTCACAGTTCATGTCATGGGTGATTTTTCTGCACTAATGTCAGGTAAAGTTCCCCCAGTTAAATATGGTGATCTCGTCCATCCTACCGTCTCAGTGCAAATTGGAAAAACAATAATTCCTCGAGTCCTGGTAGACTTAGGCGTTGCTATCAATATTATGACTCTGGAAACCTCACAACTATTACAACTGAAGAATGAAATCAGAGACACCCCAACCATCCTAGAATTATTTGATTGTTCTACAATCAAACTGGAAGGAGTCATTGAAGACCTAATCATCACAGTGGAATCCTGGAATTATCCAGCTAACTTTGTGGTATTACAACCTAAAACAAAGTTGGGAGGCCACCCTCTAATTTTGGGCAGGCCTTGGCTAGCCACAACATATGCTTTTATCAGCTGTAGATCAGGTTCAATGACAATTTCCAACGGATATGATACTAAACAGCTTACCCTCTACCCTCACGCTACACCCTTGATTAATAATGACAATTCTTTATGGGTAGACTTTGATGATCAAACTACTCAACCCATCTTGACTATCGGACAAGCCTTAAGCCTTAAAGATGCCACTGAGGATGAAGTAATTAATAATTTTATCTGTGAACCTTCCTCTGTGACTCCAGAAACTCATAACCAACTAGCTGCACTTTTGGAGTCAGATAACCAGGAAAACCTTAACTCTGAAAACCCACCTCAAACATTAGCCACCATCTCTTCTAAAAGTATACCAGTAGAAATTGAACCTTGCAAAACATTGAACATAAACCCCAACCTGACAGATGCTCAAACACAACAATTAATGAAGTTACTTCTTGAACATAAGAAAGCATCCGCATGGGAATATACAAATATGAAAGGAATCTCTCCTGAATTATGTACTCATCGTATATATATCAAGGAATATTGTTGACCGATCTGCCAATCTCAACAACGAATGAACCCTAATTTAAGAGAAATTCTTAAAGAGGAACTTCAAAAATTGCTTAATGCAGGGTTTATATATCCTATATCGGACAGTGAATGGGTTTCCCCGTTGGTAATAGTTCCTAAGAAAAATGGGAAATGGAGAGTATGTGTAGACTATAGAGCCTTAAATAAAGCCACTCAAAAAGATCACTTTCTGTTACCATTCATTGATCAGGTGTTAGACAGTTTGTCAGGGAAGAATTTTTTCTCCTTTTTAGATGGTTTCAATGGGTATAATCAGATCAAAATTGCACCCCAAGACCAAGATAAGACCACGTTTACTAGCCCTTGGGGAAATTTTTCTTATAGAGTCCTCCCATTTGGACTATGTAATGCACCAACAACCTTTCAAAGAGAAGTTATAGGAATCTTTTCTGATATGATTAATGACTCTATGGAAATTTTTATGGATGATTTTACCCCGTATGGTGTTTGTTTTGAGGAAGCACTACAAAACCTTGAGAAAGTACTTAAACAATGTATACAAGCCCACCTCTCCTTAAGTACAGAAAAATGTCATATGATGATGAGTGAAGGAATAGTGCTTGGACATTTTATTTCATCTCAAGGAATC
>JASDQU010313447.1:1933-13378 GCA_032191745.1 Picea mariana | reverse complement strand
AGATAATAACTTCAATGTCATTCCGTGTCGATTTTCTTACCAATTGGGCTGATACAATGATCAACCTCATCAATAGTCTTCCTGATCATTACGGTTGCAAGCAGAATTCAGGGACAAGTTTTCAGAGTGCATTGGAGACCGGAATTATTGGTGTAGCGGAAACCCTTCCTTTGGTTGAGCAAAAACGTATTTTCACCTGTTGGGAAGATATTTTTACCAAAAATTACATGAGCACAAATCGTCTCTTTAAATGGTGGGCTGAGAAAGTGCACAATGCCATCATCTTATCTTTGGTACCGTGAGGAGGAGGATTCAGTAATGGCAAAGCATATGCCATTGGTACCATTGGCTTTTACGCAATCTTTGAATTGTTTTTGTGTTTTCTGTTTAATGCGATGGTATTTAACGTAGCTCTATGAAAAAGATTTTCGTGATCGCTGCCAGTTATTACTGTGATCTTATGGCTTTGCTTTTCATCTTTTTTGGACAATGAATGGATAGAAGGCAAAGATTTTGTAACTTTGAAACATTTTCCTGATCGCTGCCCGTTATTATTGTGATCTTATGGCCTTGTTTTTTGGTTTTGTGGGCAATGAATAGATACTGAGGCAAAGATTTTATGGCTTCGATTTTTTGCTCTTTTGCGCAATGAATTTGGAAGCAAAGAATTAATAGAAAGTAAAAAAGAATGGATCACATGTATATTGATTTCTTTTTCCAATTAGTATCTCACATGATTATGTTAATAAATTACAGAACATATTTTTAAAAAACGTTTGTAAATGTGTGGTTTTAAAAAAAAAAAAAAAGTTTGTAAATGTGTTTTTTTTTGGGTCACTATGAACAAAATCTTTCATCACGTGTTTAGGCAAATGAGGTTTTAAATTTTTGGTCAATGTAGAAATCTAATTGATTTTCTGAGTATCTGGGTTGGTTTAAAATGGGGAAAATTCCCTAGGGTAAGGTTCTGAAATGAAATGAGGGAAGATTGCTCCTTAGTTAGCTTAGCTAAACTTTTTACCTTTTGAGTTTTTTCGTAAGAATTGGCAGGCCGTGTAAATTTGGACAAAATCTCTATTTTCTGTTGTTTAAATTGTCTTTCTGAATTGCCTTTAATATTTTTATACCTATTGTAATGTGTTTTCTTAAAAAATCTAATCAATTCAGTTCTTGATATTCAATACATGGAAAGCATTATTTATAATCCATCAACTTTGTAGTTTCTCTCAACATGGCTCATAATTATGGATTGCATGAGAAGTTCACTTTTTTTTTAATAGAAAGTATGCTAAATAATTTTGGTTATTATCAATTACATGTGTTTTCTAGACTCACTAATTCTTTGAAGTGACTAATAGGATATTTTAGACCATTTTCGCCTTCTAATTCCCCTATACCTTTCAACACTAGTTTTTCTTAATATGTTGTAGAATAAAGTATGGTATGGAAGTGCAATTCCTATTTGGCACTTCTTCTCCTCATCCACGTTTTGTTGTATGTTTCTCATTTATCATCGTTCTTTTTTAAATTGGTCACTTTTCTAGAAAAAAAAATTATGTTTCTCAAGCCATGTACACACAAATTTGTTTCTAAGCCATAACTTTATTGCAGCAATAATTATTGTAGCAAAACATTCACATTAATATTCACATTGTTACTGTAACAATGAAATGGAAGCAAAACAAATATAGAGTGCACGAAAGTGAAATGACTAATGAGCTTTCTTTGGAAACACAAATGAACATTAAGTATCCTTCAATTAGGATGGCCTCATGAGTTCTCTCATAAATAAATATTATATAGTTTATATAACATATATAAACTAATATTTATTTATATATGAGTACTTATGATTATCTCAAAACATAATAGCAAATGTATTTCTAAAAAAAGGGCCAAACCATTAATGAGGATGTTGTTTAAATCTTTCTCAACTCTTCCTTAATATGCAAGGACTAAGTTGCTTTGCAACATATGCTTGTTGAACAAAGGAAGCAAACATTGGTAACCCTCAAATGATTCGAAATCTCTTTTAATATAAATAAAACTTTATATAATATAACTTTACACAACCGTTCCACAAAAGTAATATGTACTTTATATAATCATTGGACAAAATCATTCTGTAAATAATTGAGTGGTAAGAAGATTTATAGTCACTTGATTGTATTAAAAAAACTTTATATACTTTATATAGTCGTTTAAAATTAAGTTGATCTGTTCCGTTAAAAAGATTTATAGTCACTGGACTATATATAGTCATTGATCTCACATTACATGGATTTACATTAAGGTAAAATTAAGTTGATCTCATAGATTATAAAGTGTTGGTTTCTTCAGTCCTTGTAAACTTATGGAATTCACTTATGAAACTCGTGTTAACAGGGTAAAAAAATTGACGGCCTCACTAAGTGTAAATTTATGAAATGATGTGGCTTATGTAGTTTATATCAATTGACAAGTTTTACATGAAGTGTGAGAATTATCGACGAGCATCCTTGCGTGTGAGAATTTGTGCAGAATCATCATATATATATTATCGACGAGCATCCTTGCATGTGAGAATTTGTACAGAATTCGAGTTGGGTTATATTTTGAATAATAATAAAGGGTTAGTATAATTCGATTTGGGTTGTTTTGGGTTATATTTTGAATAATAATAAAGCGTTAGTAGAATTCGATTTGGGTTATTTTGTCTCCTTCATTGGTTAACAAGTGAATAATAAAACTTTTAATTGTAAATTGTGTGTGGGAAAGGGTTGGAAATTACAATTTAACAAGTAACAAAGGGTTGGTAGGAAATTGCATGTTTCAAGCATGATATATGAAGGCCTTGAAAATTACAGTCTCACACAAAAGAGGGTTCAAAATTACATTTCCAAACAAATAAAAAAGCATTCGAAATTCAAAATTGCTTGTTAAAGCATAAATGAAATTGTACTTTAATGGAAATTGAATTTTCAATTATAAAAAAGAGGGATACAAATTGTTCCATGCTTAATCAAATTCTTTTTGTTGTCCTTCGAGTGAAGTGCAGAGAAATAAGAAGCATGTTGTCCTTCTAGTGCATCCCAAGAAGAAGCATGCCAACTCTATGTTTTCTATCTCAAGTTTGTTAGCTCAGTAAGAGCTAGGTATGGGTAGCTTAGTAGCTTAGTAGGTCAGTCATACTTGAGTTCCGCTTCAACTACTTAAGCTGGTGGATTGACTTCAATCAGATCTATGACTGAGAAACAAATTTGATAAGAGGTTTCAGATTTTAGCTCATGGATGAATATTTCTATATCATCGAACTATCTAGCAAAAATCAAGTTGGTCATAACATTGGTCTTGGTTATGCGTCCAACATGACATTTCCACCTGACGAACAATCACGTTGAGAGTGAAATGGAAAAGCATTAAAAATGGGAGGGTGGATCACACACATTTAATTATACGAACTAATGCCTAACTTAAGGCTTAACACACACAATTAATTATATGAACTAATGCCTAACTTAAGCCTTAACACACACACTTAATTATACGAACTAATTCCTAACTTAAGGCTTAACATTCATTCATGTAAGACTTATGTGCATTAGTATATTTCTCTTATCCTAAGTTATGAATAAAAACATTCATAAAAAATAGCGTTTGTCTAGATATGAGGCAAAATAAGACCTCAAACCTAAACTTAGGATACAATTGAAATGAAAATAAGACTTCAAACACTAGTACATTTGACACATTTTCCAATGACGTTCTGACACACTTCAACAGACTCACCTCTATATTCTAACGAACCCAATTCCAACGGTTCATCGAACACCTTTCGTCGCACTCTCGACAGATGTACCACTTTATTGAAGGTCCAACGTTACAAACTACCACGTGGCAACTATGGAGAGATTTTACCAAAAAAAAAATTATCACACCGGGTTGTTGCAAGTGTGACACTCATAGAATTGTCGTTAATGCGACTCGTTGGGATGACATGTGTCATTTTCCAAGAAACTGTCATCATCCAAGTCATCATCGTTTGACCAATTCCTTCCATCGTTAGCCCAACATAGGCATGCAATTACTGTCAGAACGCTGACGTGTATGCCATCGAAATTGCGACCTTATGGGCTACCGCCTACGTAGGAGAAATGACGCTCCAAAGGGTGTTGTTCGTTGGCGATCAAATGATATGGAGAGGTATATCCGTCGGACCGACGATGCCATGGTGAGAAACTTTCGTTGGAGTGGAAACGCATGAGAGCTCCAAGTTCGTCGGGGTTGCGACGAACAGGTGGGAATAATCCATCCAAATATCGACGTGTGTTTGATGATGAACTCAGGCATTGGAGGTTTGATGCTTGTATAATAAATTCAAAAGAAAATTCAAATTGTTGTTGACAACTGCATTAGACATAGGGAGCAGACTAATGTGTTAGATTAAGAAGTTGAAGAGGTTGARCRAGATGTAGATGACAATGTTCTTGATATATGATGATATAAATGATTAGGATTAGGGTTTCTATTGTTGCATAAAAATCTAATTCAAGCTTGTTAGAGCCTCCACATCTAAAAATGAACAATCACACTTAAGAAATACATCTTTTGATTTTAAATTGTAATTTATGTCGTTGTGCAGAAATACACTCCAAATTTCACAAAAATGCACATCGAGGTCTTTACACACTTGCAATTTGAGTGATTCAAGTTTTTGAGGGTGTCTTAGATAATTTCACTTGTCTACATATTTATATTTTCATTTATAAACATAAAGATGGTTGTTGTGTAAAAGAGACAAAGTCTACCTTGTAAAGTGAGAGACCAAAACAATAGAAAGTGACCTAATGGAAATGCACGTCAATGCTTCTATAAAGCTCCAAATTTAGTGATCTAAGATTTGGGGTGAATTTAATAGCATTCTAAATCTATATATTTCATATGGAACTTTCATTTTAAAGTGAGAAAAGACTTCTATCTTGAACCAAGATCGAAGACTTTTTGTAAAATGGAGGGTAAAGTCGTGTTACTATAAAATAATAAAACTAAAGTGGAATACCCAAATGAGCAAAATATTGGTTTTGCATTTAAACTATAACTTTTGCATTTGTGCAAAATGCACGCCATGCTTAAAAAATGAAAGCACATGTCTTAACACACTTGTAATTTGAGTGATTCAAGTTTTTGAGGTTGTCTTAGATAATTTTACACTTGTCTACATATTCAGATTTTCATTTTCAAACATAAAAGTCCAGTTGATGTGTAAAAGAGGAAAAATATTCCTTGTAAATTCAGAAATCAAAACAGTAGAAAGTGACCTAATGGAAATACACACCCATGATTCTATATAGTTCCAGATTTAGTGATCTAATATTCAGGGTTAATTTAATAACTAAACGAAGGGAATGGTCAGTCAAATATGATAAAATCACCACTTGAACCATTTCCTTAAAAATTGGGACTGAAACAACCAATTCCCCGACGATTCTTAGTCAATTTCAGGCTTAATTGTCTGGATCCGGGTAAATGTCAAAGATTGCTTGATAAGTGTTATTCCAGGTAGACCCTCCAAGGCAGGGAGGTTGGATCTTTTCACCAACAAAGACAAAAACTAGGAGTCCAGAAGTAGTAGTTATAGGCCCAGACTAAGCGGTTTATCTGGGTTCAAAGCTTGATTAACCAAAACCAGTTTATACAACAACATCAACAAAGGAATAAACAGATCCAGTAGCAGAGCCAGAAATGGGAACAACGACATCAAAGCCAGTATCTTAATCTGATCGAGATCCATATCTTAGTGAGAAAGATCCTGGCAAGAAAACACAGAGTAGGGCAGGCATATGACAGTAAGGGCACACATGACAGGGACATGGAAGGAAGGTGATACATGCAGGGAAGGCACGGAGAAATAATTCTAAATAGATCCTCAATCCCTGGAGCCGATAAGAGGGGAGGGAGGGGGACACGCTTCGTCGTCACACAAAATACTATATATTTCATCAAGAGTGCATTTTTAAATGACTAAGGAACTGTGCCTAGAATTTAGTAAAGGGTTGAAATATACATGAATATTTAGTAACTATGAATACACACTAACTAAAGTGGAAAAATGAGTACTAACTACCTGTGTCCATGAGATCGATGAGGCAAGAGATTTTACAACCACAACACACATAGGCTAGTTGTAAATTGCATTTCCATTGTGAACACCTGTAGAAATCATTAGAGAATAGAAAGTTATATGGTTGAGTAATAATTAAATAAATAAACAAATATATCAACATGTAAGAGACTCTAGAAAAACTTAAATTGAATACTTGAATGAGAAAAATATGTATTCTGCTTTTAAACTGTAATTTCTGCATTTGTGCAAAATGCACGCTAGGCTTAAAAAATGTATGCCCAAGTCTTAATACACCCACAATTTGAGTGAATTAATTTTTTGAGGTTGTATTACATAATTTTACACCTGTTTACATATTTATATTTTCATTTGCAAACATAAAAGTGGTTGTTGTGTAAAAGAGACAAAACCTACCTTGTAAATTGAGAGACCAAAATAATAGAAAGTGACCTAATGGAAATGCATGCCCATGCTTCTACATAGATCGAAATTTAGTCATATAAGATTTGGGGTGAATTTAATAACATTCTAAATCTATATATTTCATTCGACGTGGATTTTAAACTGACTAAGGACTTCTACCTTGAACCAAGATTCAAGACATTTTGTAAAATGGAGGGTAAAACCGTCTTACTGTAAAATGCACGCCTAAGACTCATATAACCTCTAAGTTAAGTGGTTCAAATTGTGGAGTTTGTATTTTATAATTTTATATCTATTCATATTTTAGTTGTACATTTTGAAAAATATAACCCTCTAGTGTGAGTAAAGGCTAAAAGTTGCCTTCTAAATGCAAAAAAATGCATAAAAATGCATGAAAACAGAGAATGATGAAAAATGCATGCCCTAGTGTTGATGGACATATGTGAACACTCGTCAACTGGAAGGGAGACTCTGGTCCTAGGTTGTCTAAGTTAACCTAAGCCATTTGGAGTAACTCACCCTGATGGGTTAAACGACTTTGTTGGCCGATAAAAGAATCTAAGCTACAAAAGGTAAATAACTAACTATTCATGAAAAAAGACCTACTATGTACAGTTACTATTTACGCATTTTATATACATCATTTAGAGAATAAACAATTATAAGGTTTACAAGAAACCCATTCCTATTCTATACTTACCTGTTCCTATTCTATTTTTCCTACTCTATACTTACATGTTCTTCCCTTTTCTCCTTTCCCTATATTATTCATTTCTGGTTCTATACTTAGTCGCATATTTATGCTCGCGGGTTCCCAGGGTCGCGGAGTGAGAAATTATATATTCATCTATATCTTCACATGACGTGTTCGACCAACCGCCGTTTGTTTCCATACTTAGCCAATTTAATGGCCGTGGGTTCCCGTGTAGGCATTATTGAACTCCCATGCCCCGTGTTCGGGTATACATATTTCACTGAAAGCTTCATTTATCTACAATTCAACCCCGAATTCCTTGAACACGCAAGCCTCATTCTGCCTACGATAACTTCGTCTAACCGCCCCGCCTTTCCATACTTAAGACCAAGTGTTGTTGTGTGACACATAAAGTTATTTACTCCCTTTGTTTTCCCTCTTCTATACTTGTCATTTTTTCCCTTTTCTTCTTCCCCTCTATTATATGTTTCTGCTTCTATACCTAGTTGCATGTCTATGCTCATGGGTTCCCAGGGTTGTGAACTCAGAAATTCTATATCCATCTATATCTTCACATCACGAATCCAACTGATCGACTAGGCCCTATCAAACTCTCATGCCCCGAATTCTCATGCCCCATAGTCGATGTGTTTCTATCGCTTGATAATTATCAAACAAAGTGTTCTTGTGTGAAGCATAAAGTTCTTTTCTCCCTTTATGTTTCCTCTTATATACTTAGTCGCATTTCTATTCTCACGGGTTCCCGAGTGGCGGACTCACAAATTCTATATCCATCTATATCTTGACATCACGAGTCCGATCGACCACCTTTCGTTTCCTTACTTAGCAATTTTATGGCCAAGGGTTCCTGGGAAGGCGTTATCGAACTCTCATGCCTCGTGTTCGGAGTATACAACTTGGGTGATCTACAATTCGACCACAGACTACTCGAATTCACAAGCCTGGCTCTACCTACGATGACTCTGTCTTACCACCTCAACTTTCCATACTTAGTCTTTTCTTCAAAGTTTTGTGGGTTCACAAACTCCCAAGTTCAAAAAAGTATCAAATCATTTTTCACTCCCCTCCATCCCCACCACCTTCACCCCTTCCTAATGCACATTAATTATGATTTTAATAGTGACACCTCACCACAAATGTTCGAAAATATTGGCATTAATAAGCGGAAAGCTCAAGGACATCTCCCATTAAAATGCATTAATGGGAGAATATTATGGAATTTGATTAGTTTCTTTCTGTCAATCTTGAATTCACAAAAAAATATTGGTTATTTTAGTTTTTTTAAGGCATCATCATAGCAAGAATGCAATATTGTGCTAGTCCATTGTCATCTACAAAGGTGTTGACATGATTCCCCTGTTTAGTATTGTGCATATATTGCAGGTTCACATATTTGAGAGTATGCTTGCATATGAAAATGTTGATCCACCCTTCGAATTTGAACATGGTTTGGATTTGGGCCACAAAGAATACTAATAAAATAAAATAATATGAAAAGTGTTTAAGTAAATATAAACAAATTATCTTCTAACTTGAACCTGATTTTGTTGAGATCCAGTTATATTACATAGATGACAATGTTTTTCCCATAGTTAATGTTTATGCCCGCCAATTCACGGATTCCCGCTGTCGAACTCTCATGCCACTGTTTCATCACATACATCTTGCACCAAAAACTTTCGTTATCTAAAATTCGATCATGGACTCCTCGAACTCGCAAGCTTCACTCTACCTACGATGAGTCCTTCTGCGCCCATCTGACTGCCCCACCTTTTCATACTTTCTCGATTTCCCTTCCATCTCCGCACACTTTCCCAATGCAAATTGATTACACTTTTATTAGCTTTGAAAATATTGGCATTAATGAGTGAAAAGATGGACGACATCTCCCATTAAAATGCATTAAACAAAGATTTATGGGAGATTATATTACCATCCTCCACTGTTCATTTTAAATACTATCACACAATTACTGCCACATATAGCAATATAAAAAAATATTCATCAAAACATTAGCTTTTCTCACAGGCACCCCAGTCGCCTGAAGTAAGCCATATTTGGATCCATCAACTTTGGATCCATCAACTAAACCTTCCTATTATCAAATTGGCAGAGGTCAATATTATGGCATCTGATATTTTTTTGCATGTGGATCTTGAGCTCGAAAAAATTGTTCACCATGTGGGAGGGGCGGGTGGTATTCTATATCTGGATGAGCACCATTGGCTCAAATATGCTACTGGTCTTGGCAATATCTCCAACAAATAATTTGAACTATTAGCTCTTAATATGCTCATCATGGTTGCTTGGGATAAAGGAGTTCAAAATCTCCAAATTTTTGGTCATTCAAAAGTCATCATAGATTGGTTCAGACTGAAAAGGCCACCAAAAAGTATCTTTTTGAGACTTATATATGATGAAATTACCCCTCCTTTGAGTCTCTTTAGCCATATCATTTTTGTACCCATCTACCGAGAAATGAATGATGTGGTTGATGCTCTGTCCAAGATGGGTCTGTAGCTTACTGAGGGCACAAGGCAGCAAAGGGAACGGACAAGAGATACCCTTCAGGAATTTGATCCTCGACCTTATATAATCACATATATAATCAACTTATGTTGTTGTATATACCATGTTTAGATATACAAGATAATTTTGCATAGAATGATGAAGCATTTCTAGAGTTCATTGATAGACTCATAGATGAGTTGTTTATATGGTCTTTTGTATACATATGAAGGAACGGTTGATAGTTTGCAGTAGATATACTTACTTAGAAGAAATAATTGAAGACTATGTACAATGTGGTTTATTAATATAATGAACTATGTTTTTTTCCGAACGAAAAAAATCTAAAAATAAAAAAATATATTCTTATCATTCCATGAAAATTTGAAAAAAAAAGGGTGAAGCTTCAATGAACATGATCATCATACAATGAGAGGAGTGAGTAATAGATAGCTTATCAACAAATTATATAAAATAACCAAACTACGATGTGGTGTTTTACAATTAAAACTCCTAATTTATTTATTAAATTATATAATAAATATTGAACCTTAAATATTGTCTCTAAATTGTAAAATTAAAATTTAAGATGTTAATCAAAATTAAAAATAAAATAAATTATTAATATTTAAAAATATTAAAAATCACCAATAATAAAATAATAATAATAAATTATATATATATATATAGATTATTTATGCATTACTTGGTGAGAGGGGGCTTTGCATCTGGGGAAATCCTAGTCGCAAACACTCGCTCCCGATTTGCACTTCATGCTCCCTATGCGGTGTTTCACTTATGTTATGCTCGCTTTTCTGGCCATGGTTTTTATCATTCAGTTGTCTTCCTTGCGGTGGGATGGGGGTTTATGCTTCGTGTTAATCAACTCATTTCATTTGCGCTACCGGGTTTGTTGTAGGTTTGGTCCACGCGGTTTGTTCTCATGGATGGGATCGAGTTTTTTTACCCTATGCGGCTTGGGCTCACATATTTTTTCTTCTTGTGGCGGATCCACCTTCGTGGGTGCACGGATTTGGGTTTGGGGCTTGGTGCTTGGATCTTCTGCTTTGTATCTTTCTTGGTTTGTGGTTCCTCTCTCTAGTCTCGTCARTTTGTTCAGGGTTTGATGTATGCTCAGATCTGGTTCATTTTGGTGGTTGTTGATGATTCTTTCTCCCTCCTATCTGGTGGGGGTTTGGCTAGAGCTTTGAGGTCTTATATTTGGGCGTGCGGTTTTGGCCCGAGGCACTTTGAGGTCCTTTGTGAGGGCGTGTGGTGTTGGCCCGAGGCACTTTGAGGTCCTTTGTGAGGGCATACAACTTCTGGTCATCTCTTTCATTGGTGTTTTGTTGGCCGGGGTCTTCAATGGTGCTGCTACTATTTGGTTATGTTGTTGTGAGGAGTTTTCCTAACACTTTGACCTGGTCCATTCGACCACCAAGGTTTTGTTGGGATTGCTTTTCTGGGATTATTTCTATGGAGGGGTTTCTTGAACCTGGTTTTTTTTTTGCCAGCCTATTTGGGTTTTTTTCCCCAGTTCCTATCTTTCTATTTTCTTTCTGGCTTACCAACCAACTTTTATGACCCTTTGGGATTTTATTTTTCTGATTTCTCTACCCATGAGTAGATTGTGCTTAAAACACCTACAAAATGTAATTTGATTCTCTTTAAATAAATATAATTACGTTCTTTTTTC
>JASDQU010313445.1:0-13392 GCA_032191745.1 Picea mariana | reverse complement strand
GAGCTCAATATCCTAGCGGCTATGCTTCCTTCCAACGTTTAGACCGAATGAAGGAGGTGTGGGCCCATAACCTATTAGAATATGAAAGATGTGTGCTCATTTTACCATTGACAATACCCTTGACACCCAACCATAGGCCAAAGCCACCCTCCGAGCACCTTAACCTTCACAAAGAATCATTCCGGAAGCAAACCCTAGGCTAGATAGCTAAACAAAGGGTAGCGCACCTTTATCCAAGGATAGCGCACCAACAAGAGTTGATCAGATAGTCCAAACCCTAGCCAAGAGATAGTCCAAGCCAAAACGTAGTTGCTAGCTGCAGCAACTGCACCAACAGCTCTCCTCCAAACCTGCGCACAAGACTGCAACTGCACTGCGCAGAACTGGCTCTCTGCAACTGTTGAGATGTGTCAAATGAGAAACTGGCGGCCTGTATTTATAGTGGTTCTGGCAGACTTACTTGGGCCGACTTCTCCTTCTGGGTATCTGTCTGTTCAGTATATATTAATTCTTTTGGCCGACTTCTTCTCTTGAAGGCTAATAACCTAATACATATTATCTTCTTGAGTCGACACGTCTTCTAGGGTTATAAGCCAACTCATCAGGGTTTCTCTTGCTTCCTGGAGTCTTCTATTCTCGTCAGGTTTACACGTGGAGGTAAATACCTCCCGCAGCTACCATAATATCAACAAGGCTCACTTTGGTATAGAATACCTGGGCCTCAGTGCTCTCTCCTCCTTCCTTAGCTTAATGGCAAACACGGCTAGCTCAAAAGCTGATTGATCCAAGACGAGAGAGTTTGAAAGTGACATGTTGCTAGAGCAAGGCTTCACTAGTCAAACCATAGGGAAAGACGACTCACCAGGTGTAGGCTACCCTAGGCCTTGACGCGTCTCTCTCCTTCTTAGCTCAACAAAAGTAAAACGGCTAGGCTAGAAAGAAAGAATAGAGTGTTGCTAAGGCAAGGCTCTATCTTACTTTAGCTAATAAAATGGCTTAAAACTTTGGTAGGGACATGAGACAAGGACCTTCAATGTGTGCTTGTCACCTAGGATTTGATTCAACAAATTATAATAATAAATGCAAGAAAACAACACTACAACCATTCAATCAAGAAGTTTTGCAGAAATTCACTTACATTTAACCAATAAATCACATAGCAAAACCCTAGTTGTAATACCTTCCACCAAGAGCCAAAATGCCAAGAAAAAGTCTTCCTTCAACAAGTGCACCTCACAATTTCAGTCAATAACCCCCAAAATTATGCAACTTTCAGACGTCACTAATGAGTGAATGAGAGATGATGAAAAAATGAAGGTAAAAACCCTCAATTTATACAGTACCATGACCTAATTTTATTTTTTAGGTCATGAAAAAGGTTGACCTGGCCAAAATACTTAAATCATACTGTTTTACATTAAATGCTTAAAATAAAACCCTAATCAAACAAAAGAGAGACGTCATCCCCTCTCTAGGCTGGCGTTAGCCCCTTCTAGGGCAAATGCAACCTCCAGGAGCAAGACGTTAGCCCTCCTTGGGCTTCTCCAAGCTGCCACACGTGCCAAATTGCCCTGTCCATCTGCCAAAGCGTCCATGAAGCAAGGATGACATCATGGATCTCATGGGTGACGTCCTAGGCTTTCCAAGGCCAACGTTCCATTGAAAAGGGGACAACCCCCCTAGGTCAATCTCTGTCGGGGTGCCTCTGCAAGATGTCCTCCTTCTCTCCTGTGCAAACCCCTTTGTCATGTCTCTGCCCCCTGCTGGGGTCTCAACATCCACCGGGTGGGCTCTTCAGCCCCATGGAGGTTCGAACTAATCATCTCCCCATGTGTACCTGTCCGTCGGGCATGATCCTGCACATCAACAACTATGCCCTCCATGGGCTCATAAGTCACAGGGATCATAGCAATGTCAATCACATCTCATCATCAATATTATTAAACATGTGCATAAAACCCCCATTATCCCAGTTAAAAGCTCAAAGACATTATACAAGCTTGCAATACAAGTTTGGGGAAAGTGACAGGGCATCCTATTGGGCTAGTGTCCACTGGAAAAGGAGAGTTTCTGGAAAAGACTTCATCTAAGTCATGTAAGTGGGTGTTGTGGATAAGGGATGTCCTGACAATGGACGCAGTGGAAGCAGGGGATGCAAAGTTTTACCTGTGGGTGCCTTTGTAGAAGGCGAGTTGCACCTGTCTTGGATGCAATTTTTTCAAGCCCAATTCATGCCTTTTATTCTTTATTCTTATTTCTTTTTCTTCAAGAAGCTAATCAGGGGACACTGCCCTGGCGTGGTGACCAGTGGTGGCAACGTTACCCACAAGTACTTTCACAGAAATGAGAAGGTTGGCTCGTGATTAGACCCCCTTTCTCTTGGACATGCAACCAAGAGTCACTACCCTGGCATGGTAACCAGATGCTAGTAGTGTCATACTGCTAGGTACCCATGGACCTAATAGGCTGGCTCGTGATGAGAGCCCCTATCCTCTGACTAGGTCTTGTTTTTATTATTTTTTATGGGTCCCTCTTGTTTCTTGCTGAGAAGCCTTTTACTGCTTTCTCAAGGATCCCTGGGCAAAGCATCTCGAGGTTCTATTTTTAGGCTTTTATCTTTTACTAGCTTGGTTTTACCTTTTGGGCCTTTAGCCCCTTCTTCCCACGAGGTAAGGTGCAATCGTCAAATGATAGGTCAACCCAGTGCCCGGACAAGTGTAATGGGATAGATGAGCGGGAAGCAAGATGAAAAAGTGGTGTTGTGACGGGAGAAGACGATGGCTTTTTAGAAATCCCCCCAGTCGAAAACCAAAACCTACGGACACAGGCTTACTAGGGCATCCTGTCATTCCCCCCAGACATGGTCAAGTGAGCAAGTATAAGATCCAAGCATTTGTTAGAAACAAAAGGAATTAAATGCACACATTCAAAGGTTTTGATGATCAACATGACACATACCATGATACCTGAACTCATTACCTCATGTAGCAAGAACCATCTCTGACACAAGACCAATCCAATGGTGATGGATGTTGTTGTTGCTGGCAAGGTAGAGGCGCTGAAAGGGAGAAAAGATGGGCCCTCCAGGGCCATGCTAAAAGTCGATCCGACTCTTGGTATTCCATGTCTAGGACCTGTGGGCCTTGAGACATGATCTCCTAGTTATCCCTAAAAGTGGGGGATAACAAGCTCCATGCCCTAGATTCAGATTTGGAGCACATATTATTGATCCTTGAGACATTTGGAGTGTTTTGGGCCTTTTCTGGGATGATTTGGCACATATTTCTATGTTTAGCAGGTTGAGCACCAAGGCTTGCATGTCAATTCTAATTGCGGATTCAGATTCCTTGTGGAAAATCGAATCCAATGAGTATAATATCATGGACATGCGTGGAATTTCTAATTTTAGCAGTGTCTATTTTTAGTAGTAGACACATGATGGTGGTCTCTGTTGATATTTTGGTAGCTGCAGGAGGTATTAACCTCTAGTATAACCTTTGTACTTAGAGTAGAATATTTCAGAAGCAAGAGAACCATTAAATAGATGTGGAAATACCCTAGAAGAGAAATTGGCCCAAGAAGATTAATAGTAAAGTAATAGAAGGCTTCAGAAAGTGAGGTCGGCCCCACATGAAAAGACACCTTGGCAGACTAGTATAAATAGAGGCTAGGCACTCCTCATTTGAACACACTCACTCACTTAGCTAGTGCGCAAGATTAATGGCAATGTCACCCACAAACACCTAGTGTAAATGAGAAGGTTGGCTCGTCATGAGACCCCCTTTCTCTCAACCATGCAACCGAGAGCCATTAGCCTGGTGGTGACCAGATGATGGCAATGTCATACCACTAGATATTCATGGACGTGATAGGTCGGCTCGTGATGAGATCTCCCATCCTTCAACTAACCTTTTAAGCATTCTTTATTATATTGTGGGTCCCCTTTACTCAAAGATAAGTATTTCACTGCTTTCTTGGGTGATCCTTGGGCAAAGCATCTGAAAGGTTCATACAAGGCTTTTATCTTTTACCCAACATCAATCCCTCTGGGCCTTCAGCCCCTTCTTCCCATAGAATGAGGGACAACCCTTTCTTGGGTCAATACACCCTAAAATCCCAAGAGATAATTAAATGGAGGGGAACGATGATGGAAAGTGGTAAGTATGGTCGGGAACGGTACGATGGCTCTTTAAGGGAGTTCCTAGTAGCAAACCCATCCTCAAGGAAGACCACTTACTAGGGCACAATGTCAACCACCAAGGTGAAGCAGGGCAAAAGGCATAATGTCCAAGCATATATCATGAAATCTAGAGTAATCTAAGATACAACATACTCAACTGGCTTAAATATTGAAATGATGCTCACCATAATACTGACTTGTACCTCGTGGAGCAAGGCCCACTGCCTTCCGGAAGCTAGCTGATGTGGTGGATGCCATCTGGAAATCTGTGACCATTTGTGGTGGTGAGAGGGGTTTCCAACTTTGCAAAAGCGTACTGTTGGTCATGTAGTCTCTCAGCACTCCATATCTGCAACCTGAGGGCCTCGAGACATAATCTCCTTAGTTATCCACAAAATGGGGATAACACACTCTAATACTCTCTTCTATGGACAATACAGTCACAATTGACAAGGCAACTCTGCAATATGTTCTAACTTGTTTGCAAGTTTCACAAGCCAAAGTTAAACTGCTTCAAACTTAGGCTCAACTTCATCATGATGAACTTGAACGAAATACTTTTCGACATTTTGAACTAGTCCTTGTTCAGAACAACCCTCTTTTCGAAGATGATGATGATGATGATGATTTAGATCCACAACCAGCACATGATCAACTCAATAAACCAACTTCAGATACAAGTGTAAATGAAGTTGAAGTTGTGCATAATCAAGTTTGTTTTTCTCTTTCCAAGCCAATCATCAGACCTTGGGAAGAAATCAGATACAATAACCACAAAATAGGTATCGTATATGAAAAGGAAATGACCTTTCACATTTCGGATACCAAACTGATCCAATTTGTTGGATTCCTTCAAGAAAGTTCATATTCACCTGCTCCAGTTCAAGAGCAGATTCCTAAATGCCAACATTGTCATCAATTTGGCCACATGGAAGATCAATGTTTTGATCTTCATCCCTGTGAGCATTGTGGAAAGCACAATCATCCTTCAAACAGATGTTCCAAACACAAGAAATCTGCAAGAGTAAAGAACCACTATAGGTGGATCACTTCTTGGCAATGGTCATCAACAGTCAAGAAGATATATCAATCATACCAAAGAATTCATTCTTGAGTATTGACACATCTTCCAGTGGAGAGATTTGCATCTTCTCACCTTGTACCTAACAAGGGGGAATAACATCAATGATAACAATCAAGCTTCAAGTTTTGAATTCCTATCAATCGAGCAGTAGCAAGCGAGTGTGATTTGATTTGTGGTCATCCCAAAACCACCAGATTAGTTTGTGGTTTTCCTTAAAGCCACCACTTAGTAGAAGACTTACAACTTCTGCTAGACAATAGTTTGTGGTTTTCCTTAAACCTCCATTTAGTAGAAGACTTACAACTTCTGCTAGAGAACAATTTATGGTCATCTTTAAACCAACATTTGAAAGCACTTCCAATTAGCAGAAGACATCATCTTAAGCTTGTAGCTAACTTAGGAAATGTTCTGGGAACCATTGAGCCTTAGATCCAAGTTCTAGGATTTGTGGTCTTCCTTAAACCACCATCACCATTTAGTAGAAGACATGAGCTTCTGTTAGACGTATGGTTTGTGGTCACCCCAAAACCACTAGATTCACCAGATTTAGAGAGAACATTTAACCATCAACAGTTGCACACTTCCAGATTTCAACTCTCTTCTTGGACTCACATACACCCCTTCAGATTAAAGGGGGGAATGTTGGAAACCTAATCTATTTAGGGTTACGATATTTTTTACTATTCACTTGTGATGGAATATAAAAAGTCACGAGTGATAGGAACAATGATTAGAAGTCTGAGAGACCTCTTGGAAGATGAATCCAAAGGTCACATCAATGCATTTATAGATGTATTGTATCAATGAATAAAGGAATATCACGCTTATCTTCAATCTACGCATTCTAACATAAAGGACATAACCTAACTAAGGGACATGACCATTCAACCATTGCAACAAGTCAATTTGTATAAGTACATCGTCACATGGCATTGTAACATTCAGCATCTATATCTCATATTACATATTCAATACACTATTTTAATCCTTGTGGATTCTTTTATGTTATCCTATTTATTTTGCATATTCAGTTTATGAACCAAGTTGTTCATTTCATATTCGGTATATGAACTTTGTTCATTTCATTGGTATCAAAGTTGTGTTTTAATCCATCCCATGGCCACTCATTCTTTCATAGTTTCTCTGATCCCCTATAAAACGCCAAATTATTGTGTAAGGTAGTCCAATTTGAATCTATTCTGGGTGCAAAGAATTAATACTCTTCGTATCACACTATTCTTCCACTTCATTTCTTTGTTCATTTCATCCACATACTTTCTTCATCCAAGCTATTCTTCCACTTCACTAAGTATTCCTTGTACTTAGTAGTTCAATACACACACTACATTTTTGGCATCTACTGTTAAATTTTGAACCTAGCACCCGACAAATTATTTCCTAGCAAACACTTGCTTCAATAAACTTATTAAGTAGATTTTATGAAATAAAAGCACAATCGAGTTTTAACGATCTAAATTAATAAATCAGCAGAAGCACAATAAGGAAACCATACACATTGCACACGTAATTTTCTAGGTAAATACCCCTAGAAAACCAGTACCTTGTTGATTTTATTAGATAAAATCTGGGTTCCCATCATGGGATAATGGCCCACCTAAGGAAAATACAAATCAACAAAATAGCCTAGCCTATCACACTTGGTTGTTGCTCCTTTGCTCCTTTCCTCAGACCCTACTCCTGCACACTTGGATGAAAGTCCTCCACCCAATCAATGAGATCACCTGTCTCACTCTATGTGTGTCTCCTCCTCTCACTTAGGCTACCTTTTATAATCTTGAGTTTACCCTAAATCCAAAACCCTAGATCTCCAAAGTGATCAACGGATGAGATTAGATATCACCTTCACTTCAGATCTAATGGCTAGGATTTAATTTAACTCACTGATGCCAAATACTTAGGCATTTGACTTAAATTAAACTCCATTAATTACAAAAGTACATTCACTTAAATAATCACTTTATCAAAGTGAATCTCCTAAGTCTTGAGAGTCATTAAGGACGACTTCCACATGTTAGACACAAAACCGATGTGGAAGTACATGTCCAATGCTGCAAACATCAACACTCCCTCTTAGCGAGGAAGGTACTTCTCTAAGAGCCACCTGGAACTGGTTCTTCCTCCAACCCTGGCACAATGTTGCACACATCATTCTGGACACTTGCATCCCTCCAACTTTGTTGGTCTGTAATGTCCCCCACCTCTTGATGAAGAGGTTGTGAGAGACTTAGTAGTCTAGTTGTCCCCACTAGACTATAGTCTCATGCATCATGGGGACCAAGACACCCCAAAGCACTTACCTAAGCACAACGTTATATTCTTAAGTTGACTTTGGGAGAAAAGGTAAAATGAAGAAAAGAAAAGAACATGTGTGGAAAAGCTAGGAGTTAACCCCAGGGGTTAACTAACTCAATAGAGAATTAGATCAGGGGTATAAAAGAAAGGAAGGGTGCATCTCTCACTCATTCTATATTATTATTACATTTTGCATTTGGGCTCTTGAGCACAAAAGAGTTTTGAGGGTTTTGAGATTACAAACCCTAGAGATCAACTCTGTGGTGAAAGATCCCACCTATCTTGATCTAAGCTTGGTCCGGAGGTTGCAATACTCTTCCCACACCATTCTATAGTAGGTACAGGGTCCATCTATCAGCAAAGGAGTAACAATGCGCAACATAGGGGGGTTCCCAGCAGGAGGGCGCACCATCTTGAGAAGATTAGCTCGATCAGGAAAGAGGAGAAGGATTCTGGGCAAAGGGACTTCTGGGTTTTCTTTGTATGGCCTAGAGCACTTTCTCTAGCCTATTCAGGAGGGAATTTCTCTGTCATACTATTTACTAGAGCTTGGCACGAGTTGGAGAGAAGGAGGGCGTACTGTAGAAAGAGGTTTCATTCATTTGGTGGCTTAGATCTTCACCATTCAGCTTGAGACTTCACCAGGAGGTTTGTCTTGCCCCGATCTATCATTCCAGCCATTTTGGTAGCAGTTGGAGGTCTCTAGGAGGGAGGCTGAAATATTGAGTCTACAGCCAGCCAGGAGGGCGCAACCCATCTAGGGGTTTCATTCATTTGGAGGGTCAGATCTTCACCATTCAGCCTGAGACTTCACCAAAGGGTTTTTCTTGCCCCTATCTACTATCTCAACCATTTTGGTAGCATTTGGGGGTCTCTAGGAGGGAGGTCGAAATATTGGGCATCTACAGCTATCCAGGAGAGCGCAACTCAGCTTGGAGGATCGGATCTAGCTCTTGGAGGGAAAGAAATCAATCTTGTAGTTTCCCCAGTTCATTGGAGGCCTTGGGAGGCTATTATCTTCATTTTTGGATCTTATTGTAGCAACTATTATTCCAGCTTGGATATTATTATGGTATTCTCCAGATCTGCAGATCTATGGTATCAGGATCTCTCTATTATCTAAATAAAGGTCAGATTTGACATTATTGGTTCTATATTGGTGTTTCTTGTTGTATCTTGTCATTTCCTTATGCTATATGTTCAGATCTATATCTACATGCATATAATCTTCATGCCACAAACCCTAATGCGCAACTTCATGAAGTAAACCTGCAAACACACAAGAACAACAAATAACAGTTAAATAATCAGTGTTTCCGAGCAAAAAATTGGCTTGGGAACATTACAGTGGTATCAGAGTGTTGATCCTCTTAGCCAGTGGGGATTAATGCATGCATAAGTTCAGTGGTATCTATATGGGAAGGCACAAAAAAAAGACAGGTGAACCAGAGGTAGAAATGGAAGGTTCAGGTGAGGACAGTGAGCCACAGGTTTTAGCAGGTATCGCAAAGGAGTTGCAAAACTCCATAACTCATAACCAATTTGCACTTGAGCACCATCTACAGGAGAACCAGGAAACAATGCACAGGGAACATGTTGAAATGAGGGAGACTTTGGAAAGAATAAATCTAACCAAGAGAATATTCCGCAACTTCTGCTATAGATGACACATGGGGGAAAGGACCAAACATTTATGCAAACAAGGAAGCCAATGGTTCTCATGGGGGAACTAGACCTCATCAAGAGCAGGATCTTCATTACCATGTAGAGGGACAGAGCTTTGGAGTAGGATCCTCTAGGGGGGGATTATACAATAGTTTTACTCCTAGACCCTATATGCCTACATTTGTGGATGGTCAACCACAGTGTAACCACTTTAATGAAGTAGAAGACCACTTTGAGGAATATGCCAGGAAATATGAGGCCTTGAGTGCAAGATTCAGGAGACAGGTGACATTAGACCAATATTGTGGTATCAAATTCAGAGGCCAACCCAAAAACTATCACAGGAACAATAATGAGTTGGAGTGCAGGGCAGGTAAAATGGAGATTCCATACTATGATGGGTCTCCCATGGTGTCTGCACAAGCTTGGGTATAGAAGCTAGACACCTACTTGCAGCTCAACCCCATGAGGGAGATGGATGTCATCAAGTTTGCCACCATGTACTTGGAAGGCAAAGCTCATGATTGGTGGTACCATGGTTTGACCACCTTGGGTCATAACCAAATCACTACTTACACAGAGTTCACTCAAAGACTTATGGACAGGTTTGATCAGGGAGATCCGGAGATACATTTCAGGGAGCTTACACAACTCAGAGAAACAGGGTCACCAAAGGTCTATATAGAGGAGTTTCAGAGGATAGCAATGATGGTACCAGATGTGTCTCCAGCGAGACTAATGATGCTCTTTACAAAAGGGTTGGTGGAACCCCTAAAGGGTTGGGTCAAGGCTTTCAAGCCTACCAACTTACATGAGGCCTTATGCAGGACTAGAGACTTGATGGGGTCTGCAGCAAAAACCAAGTTTTCCCCTAGACTACCCATAAACCAGGGGGGTCGAGATCAAAGGGGGGTTGACAGAGGAAAGGGCAGAATGGATGAGGCTACTAGGAGAGAATCAAGGAGGAAGTAATTGTGCTTCACATGCAAAGAACCTTGGGAGCCGACACAAATGTATGGGTAAGGGCAAGGCCCATTATATTGAGGTAATTTCTGATGATGAGGAGGAGGAAGATTTTGGCCTTATCCAAAATATAGAAGCAAATCCACCCAGAGTAGACCCTACAGAAAATGAAGAAGGGGAAGAGACAGGTTCAGGCCTTGCAGCAAACAAGAAGGTTACAATAGCATCCATTAGTGGGGTGCCTAAATTCAATACCTTTAGAATGAGAGGAGTGCTTCAGGAATATAAGGATTCTGTACTGATTGATGAGGGAGCTTCACACAACTTCATAGATTCGGCCTTACTGAAAAGAAGGCATATACCTACAATGGAGTTTGAGGGATTTCGTGTGGAGGTAGCAGGTGGGCACACCATGCCTTGTGACAACTACATTCCAAGGATGAAGCTTACCTTGGGCAGGCATGACTTGGCACAGGACTTTTATGTGATTGACCTACCAGACACTAATGTCATTCTGGGAGTCTTGTGGCTTAATACATTGGGACCCATCACCACCAACTACAAAACCATGGAAATGTCCTTCAATGAAGAAAGTGGAAAAAAGGTGATGCTTAGGGGGATGACATGTAATACACCTAGAGTGGTGATAGCAAAACACATGGAAACTATTTTCAGAAGGGAAGACATTGTATACGCAGCAGAATGTAAAATCTCAATACAGGTAGACAAGGAAGGGCGCTCTCACTACTCACCGGATATTCAGACAATCATTGATAGGCACAGCAAGGTTTTTGGACCAATCCCACCAGGAGCCCCACTTGATAGAGGGTTTGAGCATATGATAGAATTAGAGGAGGGAGAAAAACCAGTCATCACTACTCCTTATCGACACCCCAAAAGGTATAAGGACGAAATTGAAAAGGCTATCAAGGAACTTTTAGACATGGGTTGTCACATTAGGCCAAGTTCTAGCCCTTTTGCATCTTCAGTGGTGTTGGTAAAGAAGAAAGATGGGACAATGAGCATTTGCATTGATTTCATGGCACTGAACAAAAAAACCATCAAGAACAGATATCCCATCCCTAGGATTGATGAGCTATTGGATGAGCTTCATGGGGTTGTTTACTTCACAAAAATAGACTTGCACTTTGGCTATCATCAGATCAAAATGAGGCAGCAAGCTGTACCAAAAACAACCTTTAGATGCCATTATGGTCACTACGAATTCTTGGTTATGCCCTTTGGGCTAACTAATGCGCCAACCACCTTCCAATCCTGTATGAATCATGTTTTCAACAAGCAGTTGATGAAATTCCTCTTGGTTTTCTTTGATGATTTGTCGATATATAGCAAAACATGGGAGGAACATCTTCAACATGTAGAGTAGATATTGGCCATCATGGAAGGACAATCCTTATATGCCAAAGAATCCAAATGTGAATTTGGCATGACAAAAGTTCTTTATTTGGGGCACATCATTGGAGTGAAAGGAATACAGGTGCACCAAGAGAAGATACAAGCCATACTTGACTGGCCAACACCCAAGACTCTTACTGAATTAAAGGGCTTTCTTGGCATCTGTTGTTACTACAGGAGGTTTGTAAAAGGCTTCTCCCAGCTTTGCGCACCATTGACAGATTTGACCAGAAAGGGCGCATTTAAGTGGAGCCAAGAGGCACAGGTGACTTTTGACAGGATGAAGAAGGTCATGAGCACTTGTCCGGTACTTTCATTACCATATTTTGCGCAACCCTTCATATTGGAGTGTGTTGGAATTGGAGCAGTACTTATGCAAAATAGGCACCCCATTGCCTATGAGAGCTGAAAACTGAGGGGTCCTGAGTTGCTCTACACCATTTATGACAAAGAGATGTTAGCCATCATGCATGCATTGGCTAAGTTTAGGCAATATTTGGTTGGGGCAAAATTTGTTGTGAGGACAGATCACAATAGCCTCAAGTACCTTTTGGACCAAAAAGACTTAAATGAAAGACAACAGAAATGGGTTAGCAAGATCCAGGCCTATGACTTTGACATTGATTATGTCAAGGGGAAAAATAATGTGGTGGCAGATGTCTTCTCCGGAAGACCCTCAGTCTACTCCATGACAGATATTTCAATTGACTGGAAAGCACACATGTTGGTGGAATACTCAAAAAATAGGTTTGCTTGTGAGTTGATGGATGGGAAGGTAAAGGATGACAACTTCAGGATTGTGGATGATGTCATATACAATAAGGTCCGAATCTTCCAAGTTCCTGGATCAGTTTTCAAAGGAAGAGTATTACAGGCATGTCTGATTCACCATTGGCAGGGCATCAGGGGTTTGTCAAAACATACAGACAAGTAAGGGAGAGATTCGCATGGAAGGGGATGAAGGAAGATGTGATGCGCTATATCAAGGAATGCGCCACCTGCCAAGAGAACAAGGATGAACACACTCATCCAGCTAGTTTACTGCAACCACTCCTCATCCCAGAGCAGAAATGGGACAGTATATCCATGGATTTGATCATCGGGTTGCCCAAGGTCCAGGGTAAGGATTGCATTTATGTGGTTGTGGATATACTAACCAAATTTGCTCATTTCTTCGCCATTGCCATAGATTTCAGTGCTTCACAGGTTGCAAACTTATTTTTTAGAGAGATCTTCATGTTGCATGGTTTAACCAAAACCATTGTGAGTGACAGGGATAGCACGTTCATGAGCACCTTTTGGCAGGAGCTATTCACGTTGGTAGGTACGGCCTTGACCCCCAGCACTAGCTATCATCCTCAAACTGATGGTCAAACCAAGATAGTCAACAAATGGGTTGAAGGATACCTTCGGAATTATGTTTCAAGACAATAAAAGGCATGGGTTAAGTGGCTTCATATGGGAGAATATTGCTACAACACCACCTATCACATGTCTATCGGTATGTCACCCTGCAGGGCCTTATACAGCTATGATCCCCTCACCTTTGTGGAGATTGTCTTTGTTGAAATAATGTAACTGCAAAGTGTATTCTTATTATTATTGATATATTATTCATAGGATCAATCCCCATTGTGGATTGATCATGTCGGTTATTGTAATAGGACCAAATCCCCTTTTGTGGATTGGTCAAAAGACAATTGTAATAGGCAGAATAAGAAGTTGGCCCCAGCAGATATTAAAGAGGCCCAGAAATATAATAAAGGTGGGT
>JASDQU010313444.1:0-13488 GCA_032191745.1 Picea mariana | reverse complement strand
CCATACTCCCCTTCCTTATGCCTCCATCCTCCTCTCGAACCTTTCCCCTTCACCAAACCTTATCCAAACATTTAAAACCTTATCCCTTCATTTAGTTCATATTTATTACCTTATCTTTTAATTAATGTCCCCTTTAACGTGTGGGTTATGTTATCCCTCATGGGATACGTAACCCCTTTACCTTATTTATGTTTTTATTTATTTATTTTATTTTTCCCCTTTGAATTCATAATTAATCAATTAATTTAATTAATGATCAATTAATCACTAATCCTTAATTTAATAATTAATTATTTAATATCTTATTTAATAATCACTCATTCATTTAACCCTTACTCAAGGAGTTAAATCATATTTCCGCTTAAGTATAATCCAAAATAATTAATTAATAACTTGTAATCAATTTAAGGTTATATCATAATTAATTCTAATTTAGCTAGTGTTTCAGATTATTTATGAGATTATTTACAGGAATAAGAAAAGGGTCATTACAATAGGCACCATTTTCTTGCGAGTTGGGATCATTTTTGCCCTATCTAAATATATACATGGACGTATCGCATACGTCCATATACACAGTTTCAGATCTTTCATCAGGTGAGTAATAATTTTCTTGCTCAATTAATTGCTCGGCATAGACATCATCTAGAACAATTTCATTTGGAGTAGGTTGTCTGGGAACTCTTGGTCTTTGTGGGTTATCCGTGTTCTCAAACCTCACTCTATTTTCTAGGGGAGGGTTCCTCCTTTGCTCTAGTATTGGAATTCTTGGATTTGGAATCTAATTATCTCCCCTTCTTAGTCTGTTTATCTTGTTCTTCATTTGTTTGATAGTTCTATTCATCTATGCAATTTCGATTCTTTTCTTAGTTTCATGTGCTGCTACAAGGTCAACCTTTACGTTAGGTATGGTTCCCTTGAAATATTCACCTCCTGGAATTTGATTCTGAGCCAGTTGAGGATTAAATTATTCGTTCTTTATTGAATTGGAATCTCCTTGATTATCAATATTTAATCCTCTCAGCTTCCTTTGTACCCTTCCCACTATAATATCGGGGTCAACACCCGTTTCAATCATGATTTCTTCCATTTCAGTGACTTTAGTCATTGCCTCCTCCAAAGTATCCATTTGGGATGTTTTGATAACATATTTTACATTTGGGTTCATTGCATTCTTATAACAACTGAGAATGACAAGGTCATTTGGTCTTTTATCTTCTGGAATCTTACTCAAGGTTTTATTGAACCTGAGATTAAAATCTTGTATTCTTTCATTCTTCCTCAACCCAATCTGGGTGAAATCAGTGAGAAGGGTATGGTAAGCAATTAGAGGGGAAAACATATTCAAGAACATAAATTCAAGTTCATTAAATGAGCGAATGGATCTATTGGGCAATGTTGTATACCATTCATACGCTCTTTGATCCAGAGGATCAAAATATGCTCAAAAATAAAAGTGCTTGGAATTGCTCGAAAACAGACTTGTGCGTAGATATACTCATCACGATCCCAACGTAATTTGAATGGGCTCAAATGGAAATTGTATGCGAGAGATGTTGTGTTCTATTCATTTTTCCAAACAAGAAAAAAAAATCTTGATTGTACAAACCATACAGTCTCACTGTGAAGTCCGTACAGTCTGACTATGCAGATCATACTATTGATGTGGCATGGGACCGTATAAGACACGTGGTAGGTGCTGAGTTGTCAAGTGATGATGTGGTAGAGGCTAACATGGCATATGAGTTGACAGTGGTTGAGTTGGACCTATCCAGTGATGACATGTGTCATTTAGGTGGTGAATGGGAAAGTGCCACTTGACCCAGCCAGGGGCTGCCACATGGCACCTCGTCATTAGTTTATGGTGTAAAAATTTGTTGGAGTGTGTAGGGGTCGAACCCATGACATCCAAGTATGGAAATGTCTTGGCAAGGGTCAGGCTACCAGCCTACCAATGGGAGTTTCTTAACCATATAGTTCTAAAATTGTATTTTGAACTTTCATTTCTTCACGTGGGTGGACAAAGGATCGGGGCTTATCCCTAACCCTGGTCACTACACTAAACCCATATGCCATATGGCCAATACAGCGGGTGAGAGGTTCCAACTGTTAAGCCCTGGTGACATATTACTCCACCATACGACCATACGCGTGGAGGTTCCAACGACTAGGCCGACGGGCATGTGATTGAAGGTCGGCTCCAGGCCACATGGGCCATGCGACCGACACCTCCATTGAAAAAGGTGTCAATCCCCCTAGTTGTGCGACACTATGCCACCAATTGTGGAACGGGCACGCGTGTTTTTTGTTTTGCATGGGAAACGCTCGGGAGATGGGTTAGTCACACACAAGTGCGTTTTGGTGAGCAGAGACAACAAGCTATTGGGGAAAAACATCCAAACTTGTATGTTTCTCAGTTTTTGGCCAAACCAGGTGCAGGCAGAGCCCAACTAGGGGTTTTTGGACATTCTGGAGCCATTTAAGCCATCTATTTTTCATTTTAAGCATTGTAAAGCATTGTTTTTGACACTTTGAGCATCAATGAAAATGATTCATTGGAAGTTGGACCAGGATATGTAGCCCAAGAGAGGGGTGAACTCCTTTATCATTTTGTTGTGTTAACATGCTTACTTTTGATGGTTGTTATGTTTTTTTATGTTTCTCATGTTTAAGTAAAAAACTCATCAATTTTTATGTGTTTGTAAATTGATCCTATTTCCCAAGCACATACAAATTACACTTGCAATTTTTAAAGAGACACGAGCCTTTTCATTTTCATATCTCTCTTCTTGATAAGGTTTGCAAAAACAACCATACCATGACATCATCATACTCAACACAGTGAAAATCGCAAACATAAAGAAATAAGTGCAAATGCCTCTTTTCATTGATTGATCCGTCTCCAGAAAATTCTGTTATGGTGCCCTTAGGGAGATCAGGGAGATCATGTTGCTCACCTATAAGATTTAGAGGGGAATATCTTACCCTCCTTCAATTTTCAAATCCTTGGTTTCCTTGATTTCTTGTAGCATCTCTTCCACCTCCTTGTCTCTCCTCGTGATGCTTGTCTCGGGGTTGTTCATCTCTTGCTTCCATGTCTGGAGAGATTCCAGGAATAGGATTTTCACTTATAATAATAAAGAGTTGCTTGCTTTTACTTCTGGTAATGGGTCCCTTGTATTCATCCAAATTGAATTCTGAACTTCTTCTTGTGCTTCTCTAGCTAGCCTTTGATTTATTTTGTCTTCTCATTCCTCTCTCCTCTATCTCCGAAGGATTTCTCTTTCTTCTTCCTGGACCAAGGTTTTCCAATACCTTTCTAAATATTCACGAGTCTCAGTCGTTGATATTACTAAGTTGTATAACTGATGTAAAAAATTTCGTTGTTTATTCAATCCAGTTTCCAAGTGAGGCTGATCATTCTGGGGAAAAGTCATATATTCTTTCAAAAATGCTAGGCCAGGTTCCAAACTTCAATTCATTCCTCAGTATGGTCACCAAAAATGTTGACGCTTGAATCCATTAGGACCGAAACGACAACCTCACGAGGATGTATATCCCCTTGCATTTTTATAGAGGTGGTACTCCTCTTTATATTTTATTAAGACTTTTAAATATTCAAATATGGGACTTGACAGAAGTCTGTTGTAGTAATTCAAAGCAACAGAAGTATCACAATAAAAAAAAAGGTAAAATGTTTTTGTTTTCTTTTAAAGAAAATCTCCTAACAAAGGACCATGAATCACACACATCACACATTTAAAGAAAATAAGCAAAATTTCCTCACATCCATCATAGTTTAAGATGACTATTTTTGATCACATAAAAACAAAAGAAGATGATCCATGTGCACAAGAGAACTTTAAAATATTGGATACATAGGAAGCTCAAATAAATATAATGATAGATCAACCTCAAATAATTTATATTCTGAAAACAGGGTTACAAAGCACAATTGCGATTGTTCCCAAAGTAGTTCTCTTGGTATTTTCAAAAAATATATAGTCTATTACATATTCTTGAAAATGTAAATGTGTTTGTGTTAAAGATTGGGATTAGGGCTCCTGCTAACCATAAAGAAGAGGAGGATTAGAGGTAGAAGGATCAACAAGACCTAGTAAGAAGAAAAAGGAGTTATCATTCTTCGATTAAACCTTTTCTAGTGAAAGAGGTGGAATAACTGGATGAAGGACTTGATAAAGAAAATAAGGATGTGATCAGCATAATCTTACTATGATGGTCACTCGTGTCTTGATTTTATCGTTGATGTCCTTTTATCATTTTTTCAATAGTTACAGGAACCGTCTCAACTGCTTCTTGTCCTTCATTTGTTAGTTTATCGATAGCCTTATTGAACCATTCCTTGATGTAACCTTTCATAGGTGCCACGTTGATTTCATGTTGGATTTTAATATTGAACATCTCACCCTCCAAGTCCCAGAGATCAATGGAAATTCCATGTAGTACTTCTTCAATATCCTGATTTTTTGAGGAGTAATCCACTAGCGAGTTATCTACGACATTCTCATCGTATACAATTATGCCATAGAATTTTTCAATTGACAATCCTTTAAAAATCTATACCTGCTCATCGAATTGTTGTTTTGTTAGGAACAATGATTTGAGGATCAACTTGGGATCTTGGACTTCATTAGTGCTTCTGACTAGGTCCACCTCCATGAGCCTTTTGAATAGCTCTTATCTCTTTGTTATGGCTTGCCTGCATGCTTGAATGATGTTGTTCAAGTTCTTTATTTTCTCTTTCTAGCAGTCATTCAACATCTTGATCCGACTTGGAGAGGGAAGGTCCTCCTCTCTTCTCTTTAGCTCTGACATGTTGGTAACTTTAATACCAAAGGGTACCATGGCATCAAGGTAGAAACCTTCTTTTTTTTTAGGTTGGCATGTAGATATTCAAGGAAGGCATGTGCCCTCAAGCCAAAAGAAACCATGCTCTTTGAAATTTTCCAAGCTTATGTAATTAATGCCATTCTTTTCTTGCATATAAACAATCTAGGGAAATGACAACAATGCGCTATCCTGAAAACCAAATAAGAAGACATAAATATTTTCTTATCTTTTTATACTGAGACAATTGGGAAGATATTTCAATGGAAATCAACTTCCCTAATCGAAAATGGCCTACTCCTTGACAGTAAAATATAAGATGTAAAGAATCATACAGGAAATGTTAACAGTATTTTCTTGGCCCGTAACTCTGGTGAATAACTAGGCAATTTCCCAAAATGGGTTTTTGAACAAGTTGACCTGCAATCTGGTAATATCTTCAGGGATGGCCATAGGATTCTCCAAGAATTAAGGTAAGAGATCCACGCCGTTGTCGTATTTTTTCAAGAATTCTCTACAATGTTCACCTTTGAAGGTGAGTGTTGGCTCTGGGAGTCTCAACATTTTACGGAACACTTGAGGTGAAAAAGAGATGGGAGAATGGTCTTGGAGTTGAATTATCTGTTGGTTTGCTATATACTTCTTAGTGCACTATAAAACTATCTCCTTGCAATCAAAAACTTCAGGAACACAGCCTGCATGAGAAATTTCGGACATCCAAATGACTTCCTTCTGAGAAGAAGGGGATGAATAATAAGAGTATGCTCTAGACCACTAAAATTTCAGGTCCTCTCGTCCAAAAATGTTCAAAGTATCACCGCATAACTATTGTCGAGATGTTGTTGTCATAAGTTGACAAGAGCGTTCTTTTGATCCAGATAATATTTGAAATGAGCACTTAAGATATATAATAGAATCTTCCACAAATCATGCTTTAATGTGGTTTAATGAGAAATCTCGTATTACTGTGAAGCCCTTCTCCTATTAATGAAAATCTTTACGAGACCTACATAATGAGTTATTAGAATTAAACCATACTAAATGTGTATTGGGAAAAGCACGAAGGTGGCAGGGACGGACGGGAGAAAATAGGATTTGGGATTTTTGTGAGCATGCCAACCTGGGAACCCATCAACTTGGGACTGGAGAAGGTCAAAAGTTGGCTAAGTGTTGTGATGTGGTCGAATGGACTCAGCATAGGATAAATGGCATACTTGGAAGCTCGGGGAGTCCGATGGTCAAAATCTGTATCGCAGATCTTTTGGATGAAAAATGTATATCACAGAACATGGGATATGAGAGTTTGACCCCGGCAACCCGGCAACCCGCGACTGCAGAAACAGATAAGTATGGGATAATGTGGTGGTTGCTCGAACTCAATATCTGAGAGTGTGCATTGGATATGGGGATTCATGAGTCCGCCAATCTGAGAACCCGCAAACCCATTGTTTTGAAAAAACAACTAAGTATAAAAACTAGAAAGGGAGAAAAGAAGGGAAAAAAGGAAAAGGGAAAATTGGGAAAGTATAGAAGAGGGAAAAGAAAGGGAGAAAAGAAGTTGGGAAAATACAAAAGGGGAGGGAAATATCGGAAGAAGGAATTTATCTCAACACCCCTTGATGAAGATACATGTAAGTATAAATAAGAGAGAAAGGATATCCTATTAGCACCTATTGAATATTACTGAATATTTATTTGGTAAAAGGTTTATTGTTGGTACACATTGATACATCAAGTTATGCAATAGTGAGGAAGTGAAAGAGGATTGACAGAGAAAGTTTCGGAGTTGTAGAACTACTGAAAAAACCCGATTTTCTGAGGTGTACATGGGCTAACAATACAATAGGGTGTGTACATGAACATGCTAACATTATAATAGAGTATGTACATACGCGGGATGGCAGTATAATAGGGTGCATACATGAGGGTAAATCCATAAAAAAACTTGAGAAGATGAAGATGCCAAGTATCTAGATTCTGAAAGCAAGCTCCCAAGAAGGTCTAAAGTAATCAAGTACATCATATATATCAAGTGGTTCAAAAGGTATGTCTTATTTCTATGAGTAGTTGGATTTTTTTGTATACATGAGAAATGTTTATTGGGGTTTGAGGATTTTCCCTAGAGAGATTATTGGTTGCATGGGACTTAATGTATAATTTAGATCTATAGAAACAAAATGATTGTATAATCAATATTTACCATTGATACATCTTCGAGTGTTGAGACATAGATAGTATTCCTTGGTACATGGTTGAGGGTTTTTTGTTGTGATGTGTCAGTGAAGTTGTTGGTTAGTTTGAGGCAGATCTATTGTAGTACATGGTTGGTACATGTGTGAGTGTTATTGGTGTATCTTATGGTACATTGAGAGAGGCTTTTATTAGTGTTTTTGATATATGATTGGTACACACTTGAGGCTACATAACAGTGATGTTTCGGTACATGTTTTTATGTAATATGTTATGGTATTTGGATCATGTATTGTGTGATGTATTGATAGAGGACGAATTTTTGTTGGTTACATTGGTATATCTCTTTGGTATATGGTTGAGATACATGTTGGGATATATAGTGGATGAGTTGGCACATACATTATGTTTATGGTATGGTGATGTTGGTACATCTTGATGAGTCATAGTTTGACTTGTTGATGCATGATTGACACATGTGTGGTGTATTGTTAGAGGTACTTTCTAGTAGTATTGGTGACACATGATTGGTACATGTTTGGTACATGTTTAAATCCAATTTCTAGTAGTATTTTTTGACACATGGTATATGGATGATGTGGCATAGATATCTTGATATATTAGTAAAAGCACATCTTGGTATTGGTGATGGTTATGAGGTATTGTGATGTGCATAGTTGATGCACTTGTAATGGCACAGGTTGTGTGAGTGATTGATGTACATGGTTGATAGTACAGGTTTATTGGTATATGTTGATAGGTACAGGTTGGGACAGGTTGTAGGTTCATTTGCTAGAGGTAGCAAAGCATATGAGTTTTATAAAAGTGATAATCATAGCTCTCAAAAGGTGTACACAGGTTTCAATATAGAAAGTCTGAGTACATACACGGGTTGTAGTATATATAGGGCACACACATACACGTGTTGCAGAGAATACAGGTCGCGTACCTATTGGGTTTTGTTGGTACATGTTGAGCACAATTACAGGTTGGTTACCGGATAGTGGCACATGTCGGTTACAGATTGTTGGCTCATATTGGTACCGGTTTACAATGGTATATCTCACAGTGACAGTGTGATAGTGGTTTCATCATATTAATTATATTTCAGGGCAGCAAGATGGGGCAAGGATAGGTGGTTGTAGCCACCTTCTGGTTGTATCCAGAGAACATAGGGGTTTGTAGCCTCCTTCTAGTTGTAGCCATATAATTGGGGAGTTGTATCTTCCCTTAGGTTGTAGCCTTAAAATAGGGGGTCAGAGCCTCCTTCCAGTTGTAGCTGGAGAATCGTAAGTTGGTTCTTCCTTGAATATAATTCTTAAAGACATATAAAAAAATCATTTTGTGGTTTTATCTCACATTGGGTTTCCACATAAAATATCAGTGTACTGTGCATTGTGTGGATTTGTCTATTATTGTTTATTATGTAGTGATGGATGTTAATGTTATAGGATGCAATAACATATTAATGATGAACTGATGAACATTGTTGAATAATTTAAAGTAATATACATTGTGGTTAAAAGGATTGATAAGTGGTATAAATTTCTCATTACTAATTCATCCCCCCTCTCAATAATCCAACACAACATTTGCTCAAAGTGTTTATAGTAATAAAGGCATTTCAATAATTCTCAATGAATGATGATCGAGTATACTAAATGAGCAATTAAATGTATGATAGAGACAACTAAACTGAAGGGCACCCGGGGAAAATCCAAGTGGCCAACAACTATTTGTCTTATGTGCTTCCTCAATCCCATGAAAGCCACCTCGTAGGAACCTATGGCTAGCCACTAAAATACATGTTCATAGATGTGTACAAGAGATTTCTAGCTTCCAAGGGTTAATGGTAAACAATGAATCTTGAAAGAGCTAGTGACTCCATCAAACTCCAGGTCCCAACCTAAGAATTAACAATAAGAAAAGAGTGGTTCCCTCGCCAAACATGTTGTGACCACATAAATTGAAAAGGATTCTAAATAAAACTAAATGAAAACAACCAAGTTAATTTGTTGATTTTAAAAGGGTAATCTTTGTGTCATGAAACAAGAATATATAAACAAGGTGCACACAAGTAATGTGACCACCCTTGAAATGAAATGCTAAAAATGAAAAATAAACTCTCAAAGAAATTTCTAGAAAGGAAAAGAAATGCACTTTGAAAAATACCTAAAAAAGGGAAATCTTTTTTAATCAAACCTTTTCCTTAATTTTTTTTAGAAATTTAGATGTCACAAACATGAATTCAATTTTGAGTTAATGGTGAAAATGAACAAAGCTAAGCAAGAAAAAGGAACCCAAAAAATGGTGAGTACTATAAATGAAGCTATTTCTTTCCCTACCTTCAATATCCTTTTAAAAACTTAGCAAAAAACCATTAGGCAATCACAACTTTTTGGAAATGTCTAAATGTGCCTATAAAAAATCAAATGAAAACCACAAAGCTTAGAAATGTAGAAATGTATATGGTTTCAAAGAAAATAACATGAAAACAAAAGAAGATGATCCATGTGCACAAGAGAACTTTAACAGAGTGGATACATGTGAAGCTCAAATAAATATAATGATAGATCAACTTCAAATAATTTATATTCTAAAAACAGGGTTACAAAACACAGTTGTGATTGTTCCCGAAGTAGTTCTCTTGATCTTTTCAAAAAATATATAGTCTATTACATATTCTTGAAAATGTAAATGTGTTTGTCTTAAAGACTGGAATTAGGGCTCCCACTGACCATAAATCAAATAAATACAAGAAATAAGTTTTTAGAAAGAGGACGGTGGGTGATAGAGGGATCAACAAGACCTAGTAAGAAGAAAAATGAGTTCTCATTCCTCGGTTAAACCTTTCTAGTGAAAGAGGTAGAATAACTGGATGAAGGACTTCATAAAGAAAAGAAGGTTGTGATGAGTGTAAACTTACTATGATGGTCACTCATGTCTTGATTTTATCACCAATGTCCTTTTATCGTTTTCATCAATAGTTACAGGAACCGTCTCAACTTATTCTTGTCCTTCATTTTTCAGTTTATCGATATCCTTCTTGAACCATTCCTCGATGTAAACTTTCATAGGTGCCACGTTGATTTCATGCTGGATTTTAATATTGAACATCTCACCCTCCAAGTCCCGGAGATCAATGGAAATGCCATGTAGTACTTCTTCAATATCCTGATTTTTTAAGGAGTAATCCACTAGAGAGTTATCTATGGCGTTTTCATCATATACAATTATGCCATAGAATTTTTCAATTGGCAATCCTTTAAAAATCTCAACCTTCTCATTGAACTATTGTTTTGTTAGGAACAATGAGTTGAGGATCAACTTGGGATCTTGGACTTCTCTAGTGCTTTCGACTAGGTCCACCTCCATGAGCCTTTTGAATAGATCTTCTCTCTTTGTTATGGCTTGGTTGCACGCTTGAACAATGTTGTTCAAGTTATTTATTTTCTCTTTCCAGCAGGCATTCAACTTCTTGATCCGACTTAGAGAGGGAAGGTCGTCCTCTCTTCTCTTTAGCTCTGGCATGTTGGTAACTTTAATACCAAAGGGTACCATGACATCAAGGCAGAAACCTTATTATTTTTTTAGGTCGGCCTGTAGATATTCAAGGAAGGCATGTGCCCTCAAGCCAAAAGAAACCATGTTCTTTGAAATTTCCCAAGCTTCTGTAATTAATGGCATTCTTTTCTTGCATATAGACAATCTAGGGAAATGAAAGCAATGCGCTATCATGAAAACCAAATAAGAATAAATAAACACTTTCTTATCCCTTTTATACTAAGACAATTGGGAAGAGATTTCAATGGAAATCAACTTCCCCCGATCGAAAATGACCTGCTCCATGACAGTAAAATATAAGATGTAAAGAATCATCCAGGAAATGCTAACAGTATTTTCTTGGCCCGTAACTCTGGTGAATAACCAGGAAATTTCCCAAAATGGGTTTTTGAACAAGCTGACCTGCAATCTAGTAATATCTTTAGGGATGGCCATATGATTCTCCAAGAATTCAAGTAAGATATCCAGGTCGTTGTCATGTTTTTAAAAGAATTCTCTACAATCTTCACCTTTGAAGGTGAGTGTTGACTCTAGGAATCTCAACATTTTATGAAACACTTGAGGTGAAAGAGATACGGGAGAATGGTCTTGGAGTTGAATCATCCACTGGTTTGGTATATACTTCTTAGCGCACTAGGAAACTAGCTCCTTGCAGTGAAAAACTTCAGAAACACAACCTGCACGAGCAATTTCGGACGTCCAAATTAATTCCTTCTGAGAAGAAGGGGATGAATAATAAGAGTACGCTTTAGACCACTAAAAGTTCTGGTCCTCTCATCCAAAAATGTTCAAAGTATCTCCGTAGAACTGTTGTCGAGATTCTATTGCCATAAGTTGACGAGAGCGTTCTTTTGATCTAGATAATATTTGAAATGAGTGCTTAAGAGATATAATATAATCTTCCACAAATCATGCTATAATGTGGTTTAATGAGAAATCTCCTCAAGCCCTTCTCCTATTAATGACAATATTTATGAGACCTTCATAATGATTTATTAGAATTAAACCATACTAAATGTGTATTGGGAAAAGTGCGAAGGTGGCGGGGACGAACGGGAGCAAATAGGATTTCGGATTTTCGTGAGCACGCTAACCCGGGAACCCATGAACCTGTGACTGGAGAAGGTCAAAAATTGGATAAGTGTTGTGATGTGTTCAGACGGAATCAACATAGGAGAAATGGCATACTTGGAAGCTCAGGGATTCCAATGGTCAAAATTTATATCGCGGATATTTTGGATGAAAAATGCATATCACGAAACATGGGATATAAGAGTTTGACCCCGCCAACCTGGGAACCCGCAACTGCAGAAACGGATAAGTATGGGATAATGTGGAGGTCGGTTGAACTCAATATGTGAGTGTGTGGATTGGATATGAGGATTTGTGAGTCGGCCAACCTGAGAACCTGCAAACCCATTGTTTTGAAAAAACAATTAAGTATAAAAACTAGAAAGGGGGAAAAGAAGGGGAAAAGGGAAAAGGGAAACTTGGGTGAGTATAGAAGATGGAAAAGAAAGGGAGAAAAGAAGTTGGGAAAATAGAAAAGGGGAGGGAAATCTTGGAAGCGGGAATTGATATCAACACCTCTTAAGGAAGCTACATGAAAGTATAAATAAGAGAGAAAGGATCTCCTATTAGCACCTATTGAATATTATTGAATATTTATTTGGTAAAATGTTTATTGTAGGTACACCTTGATACATCAAGTTACACAATAGTGAGGAAGTGAAAGAGGATTGACGAAGAAAGTTTCGGAGTTGTAGAACTACTAAAAAAAACCTATTTTATGAGGTGTACATGGGCTAAAAATACAATAGGGTGCGTACATACATATGCTAACAGTATAATAGAGTATGTACATATGCAGGATGGTAGTATAATAGGGTGGATACATAAGGGTAAAGCCATAAAAAAATTGATAATATGAAGATGCCAGGTATCTAGATTCTGAAAGCAAGATCATAGGAAGGTCTAAAGTAATCAGGTACATCATATCTATCAAGTGGTTCAAAAGGTATGTCTTATTTCTATGAGTAGTTGGATTTTTTTGTATACATGAGAAATATATATTGGGTTTGAGGATTTTCCATAGAGAGATTATTGGTTGTATGGGACTTAATGTATAAGTCAGATCTTCAAAAACACAATGATGGTATAATCAATATTTACCATTGATACATCTTCGAGTGTTGAGACATAGATAGTATTTCTTGGTACATGGTTGAGGGTTTTTGGTTGTGATGTGTCAGTAAAGTTGTTGGTTAGTTTGAGGTAGATCTATTGTAGTACATGGTTGGTACATGTGTGAGTGTTATTGGTGTATCTTATGGTACATTGTGAGAGGATTTTGTTAGTGGTCTTGATATATGATTGGTACACACTTGAGGCTACATAAGAGTGATCTTTTGGCACATGTTTTGATGTAATATGTTATGGTATTTGGATCATGTATTGTGTGATGTATTGATAGAGGATGAATTTTTGTTGGTTACATTGGTATATCTCTTTGGTATATGGTTGAGATACATGTTGGGATATATATTTTATGAGTTGGCACATACATTAGGTTTATGGTATGGTGATGTTGGTACATCTTGATGAGTCATAGTTTGACTTGTTGATGCATGATTGACACATGTGTGGTGTATTGTTAGAGGTACTTTCTAGTAGTATTGGTGACACATGATTGGTACATGTTTGGTACATGTTTAGAGGCACTTTGATCCGGATTATTTTCGGCACGAAATGAGAGCGGAGATATAATAAAGAAATGCACAGAGATATTGTAGATATTCAATAATATAACAGAAATGTATCAGAGATGAAACCATAAACACAGATATACAGTAATACACGATTTCTATTAATCAGAGAAATGTACAA
>JASDQU010313441.1:0-11723 GCA_032191745.1 Picea mariana | reverse complement strand
TGTCCCCCTGGGACAATTAACCAAGAAATTGAGAATGGACCTTCCCTTCCCATCCGTCCAACCGTTTGACATAACGGTGCATCCTGTGATCTCCCACGATTCCCTCAGCTCATCCAATCTCTTTGTGCAATCAATCTTTTCCCCTTGAAGGAGAGTCTCTCGCAAGTCATTAAAAGAAGGTCCCTTGTATCCTAGACCAACAATACAACAAATTCAAACATGGAATAGTAGAATGGGTTGTTCTTGGCAATGTTGAATGGTATGCCACTCTATAGAAAACATCTAGCAACAATCTTGTCGGCTTGCTCCTTTTTTTTCACCATCGACTGTGTTATCCCCAACTCCTAGGGATAACTAAGGAGATGATGTCTCGAGGCCCTCAGGTTGCAGATATGAAGTACCAAGAGACAGCTTGACCAACAGTGTCCACTTGCACAAATAGAGACCCGCTCCACCACCACAACTCCAATTTCATCACGACGGTACCCACCACATCAACTCGCCTCCGGAAGACATTGGGTCTTCTCCATGAGGTACAAGCCAAGTATTATGGTGAGTGTCATTTCAATACTTGAGGCATTTGAGTTTGTTGCATCTATTACTTCTTTTGATTATGTAATGTTTGCTTGGACATTATGCTCTTTTCCCTGTTTTACTTTGGTGGTTGACATTACTCCTTAGCAAGTGGGTCACCCTTAGGGATAGGTTTGCTACTAGGAGGTCTTTTGAAGAAGGGGTTGTCCCTCATTTCATGGGAAGAAGGGGCTGAAGACCTAGAGGCTTGTAGCTGGAAAAAGGTAAAATCCAATCATTAACCTTCTAGATGCTCGCCTAGGGATCCCTAGGACAATGAAATGTCATAAGAAACTGATGGGACTTGTGAAAAATGACTAATAACAAAATGCCAACCAAGGTGGAGCATGTGTGGGAATTGTTTTTAATGCTTAGGTAGAAGCCCCACACATGTTTTCAACTTGGGGAAGCGTGATGTGACCAAGGTAGAGTCAAGGTGGGCACAATTTTTCATGATCAGGTAGAAGCCCCACCTTGGCTTCAACCTAGAAACATTCTAAAAGAATAAAAGGAAATAAACAGGCTTGGAAAAAGGTTGCATTGAAAACGAAGGTGCAACACACCCTCTATAAAGGCACCCATAAATAAGACACTACATCCCCTTGTATGTCGTGAACCCCATGCCCAAAAATTTCCCCCCCATCCATGACACCTCATCCACATGAATTAGAAAGAGGCCCCCTTGGGAAACACCCCTAAAACTTGAGGTACGATTCACCCAATAAGTCGTTTTGTCAAACCTACCATACCTAAACTTGGAAAATTGCATGGGGTCTTTGAGCATTGGTTTATTTTGATGAGGTGGTTTGGATGTACATGCTTAGATGAATATTTTATTGATTTGATTTACTCATCATGATTCATTTGACTTGAAATCCTTGGAGGGTGTATCCATTTGTCTTTGGAGGACCTAGTTGGTGCACAATTTTGGAAGAACAAGCCTAGCTTGGGCTTCCATGGGGCTTGAAGCCCACAGGTTGGATGCCAAGGGTCCACACTTCGGATGATGATAAAATTCCTTTGGAGGCCTAGAGGACACCTTGGAGGATCTTTCCCAACCCCTACATGCCAAACGACTTTCTTGAAAGGAGAAAATTGTCACCTTTTGGGGGCTTGACGTCACCTAGGGCTAGGTTTTGGTAGTGATGATGGAAACTTGGCACGTTTTGAAGGAAGAGACCCATGGATCATAGAAGAGAGGCTTTGATTGAAGACTATTGACCTTTGGAGGCCCAGTGTTCCCTTATCCAACTCAACGGCTTGACCAAAAGTGCCAAACGTTACCCAAAAGAAGGGCGACGTCATGTTTCTAGGGTTTCTTTTATGTGCAAAGTATGAATGAAATAATATTGTTTTTGTAAAGGGGAAAGATAAGGGCTATTGACCCCTTATCTTGTGTTTTACCATAGGTTTTGTGGACAAACTATGTTTAGAGAATTTGTATAAATAGAGATCATCTCTATTTCATTTTGGATCATAGCTCTCCCATTGTGAGAAGACTAGTGACTGAAATTTGCGCCCTCTTGGGAACTTTTGGTATCTCTCCCTCTCTTGAAAATGATTGTTGGTGATATCTCTTGGTGAATTCTTGAGCTATGGTGGTGCACACCTCTTGGAGGCTTCTTTACTCGCTCTTGAATGGTGAATGCTTGGTGAACTAGGGTTTGATCTCTCTCTCTTGGAATTGGTAAGGAAAATATGCATTTGTTAGTTGTTTCTTGCTTGTCCTTGGTTATTGTTGGTTGAAACCCTATGAGGAGTATGTTACATACACCCTCCATTAAGCTTCATCTTATTTGCTAAGTTTATAAGTCATTGTTTTGCAAGGGTTGCTAGGAGAAGTACAAGTGTGTACACCCTCCTAGATTTACCCTAGTTGAATTAGCATGCCCTAGGAAGTAAGAGGATTTACACCCCTAGATATTTTATTGATCTAACTCACACTTCTAAGACTCCATTCACCCATATTTTAAAGGCACTAATCTGAAATTTTGCATTGGAGAAAGAAATCATTTGCATTGATAAACGTGTTTTGGTGAGATATCAATCTTGTTCAAGTTGGAATCTTTTGTGGATGCCTTCAGGTTGTTAAACCCTCTAAGGCGTCTTAGTTCTCTTGATATTCTTGGAGAAATAAAAAATTAAAAGCTACAACTATTAGGGCTGAAGAAAATCATCTTCTTTTCTTGACTTTAACTTGCAATTTGACCATGGAAATTTGCTAGTAACCCATTATTATTATTCTATTGCTAATTGGTGAAATTTTGGTTGGATTACTTGTTTGTTTTCATGGTTAAACGTTTCTGCTGTATAAAATCACTGCTACAGCCACTTGGATGTCAAAAATGTACTCTCTGAAAACTTATCATAACAACCATCTAATACCACTAAAATTTGTGCTAGAGTGTTGAGAACTTATCTACATGTTTTATGCTTCATAGCTCAACTAATTGTTGATGCTTTAAGTGGTTTAATCTGCAGTAGTTACTTGATTTCATTGTTGATATATATATTTGTTTACTGCTTCAATTAGGGACAACAAACTTAAATTGATTTTCCACTTAACATATTACGTGCACACTTGGCTTTTCTTATGTCTCGGCTAGGTATAAACACTTTCCGCAGGTACCCAAAGACTTGGAAACCTTAAACCGCTTCCGAGACGTGCCATCAATCCCATATTATACATAGCAACTTGACCTATAGGGGTATTCATCTCATCGTCTCACTTTTTGTCTCATTTCCCCCTACGGTCACCTGGGATTCCCACCTTGAGGTGATCACTTCATCTCTAAAGTGACGCGAATACCTATCTAAGGTGAGAGTGGGTAGGTGTTCTCTTAGTTGTCACCATATTGTGGTTTGGGTCGGGCTTTTCCCAACCTACGACTTGTGCGATAACAGACTGAATAAAAGGTTGCCCCCTAGGCACTGATCTCGACACAAATAAAGGTGAGGATGCTGAGGGGCCAGGGATTGTGGAATGTGAGCCCGAGAATTGGATTTCCCCCACTCCTGAGATGCTTTCATATCTATTTGCAAGCTGAAGCATTGTTTCTTCCCTTTGATCTCTCTTCTTATTCATATAAAAAATGGATTGATTAGAAATGTGGACAATCTCTGGAGTAGATGCTTCGCAAATCTCCACTTCATTCCCTAGGATTTTGGCAAGGTGGTATTTCAAGCCACTGATCCCACCAAACATTTCCATACCACATAACTTGCAATTCAACCTCATTTTGTTATGGCCATCATAAGGTAGACCATACTCCCACATTCAGTCCAATGGTTTTGACATTTTGAAATGTGTGGATAACTGATTAAATTTGTAATCCTATCGGACAAAAAAAATGGGGGAAATTTAGAATCTAAATCCACAAAAAAAACTTCGAAAATGCTACGATTAAACTATCATACCTACATAAGTGTTAAATCCTCCATTAAAAAGGGGAAAAACAAGGTATATCTAATGGACATGCAAACCCTATACTAAATCTTGAAAAACAAAGAAAAAGAGGGAATAATTTTTTTTACATACCTGATTCAATGGATATGGTAGATTGGAGTAGATTCCCACTCCAAAAATGCTTACTTGATGGTACTGAAAACTATGGGTTTTTCCTTGTTTGTTTGATGGAAAATGGTTACAACACCATTAGAGCTCAAACCCCACAGGCAACATTTGCAAAATGAGCAAATAGAACCCCAAAACCAATTTTATAAGCTAAAAGGCGAGAGGAAACCCAACATGCCGATAAATTGCCTCGACTTGTGATATTATCGGCTATTTATCGTGATAAATTAATTTATGGAAATTATCGCGATAATGTATGGTGATATTATCGACAAGTGTGGGTTTGGTGATATTATCGCGATAAATATAATAATATCGCGATAAGTGTAACACTACAATAAACCCACCAACTTAACCAACTCATTTAATAATAAAACTTTCAAGAGCACTCAAAATACTCTCCTATAGAAACATCATACATCTTGCAGCAACATTTACTTATTGGCACTGATCTATATTTCATATTTCTTATCATTTACTTCCAAGTACCAACGTTTTCTTTAAGTCACTATCTTTGTGTTGAAGTATTTTATCTTTCTTATAAGCAATTTCATTTATGTGTCATATATGTTGTTAGAGTAGTTGTTATTTTTCTCTTGATATTCATAAACTCCTAGATCAATAGTTGTGCTTACTTAGTCAAGCCTTAGATTCTTTTCTTAGGGACCACCACCCTTGGCTTCGCTAGGAGTTGGCCTAGACGGAGGAGTTGAGGATCATGTGACAACACCTTGACTCGAAACATTCCCCCAAGAACACACCCAGTGGATTGAATATTTTTTCCACGTTACCCGAGGTGTGTATAAGGCAACAACATTTTTAGCATCATTTTCCTTTTGTTTTTTACTTTGTCTTTGATGCTTGTTGTTTCTCATAAATAGACTCGACCATCTGGCGATTCCACTTAATCAAAATTTGACAAAGTATTCTACAAGAAGGAACTCACAAGGTTTGGTTGACTTCATCCCTGAACCTGAAAATGTTTATAGGAGGAGGTTGAACAAACTTGCTTCTCGTAGAATCCTTGATCATCTCGGATTCGAGTCCATTTATGATATACACCTTCTTTTTAATAATTCTAGTTTAGAAATGGATAATTATTTTAGTCCACTTGATTTTTCTGCAATTAATGGTTATCCTCATGCTCTTCCAGAAAAGCTATTGAAAAATTACCCTCTTTTCAGGAAAATAATGAAGTTAGTGCCAAGTCCCACCTTAAAGCTTTCTCATCTTGTATTAATAAGTCGTGTAGTGGTGCAGCTCATAAACATCAGGATGTAAAAATGAAACTTTTTTCCTTGTCCCTTGAAGAAGATGCATTTGACTGATTTTTTGGGTTAGATGATAACAAGTATGCCACCATTGAAGATTTGATATATGCTTTTACAGAGAGATGGGGGGATAAGGAAGAATACCATCACTTGTTGGAAACACTTCTGTAATGTCCCCCACCTCTTGATGAAGAGGGTTGGAGAGACTCAGTAGTCTAGTCATCCCCACTAGACTATAGTCTCATGCACTATGGGGAGAAAGTCAGCTTAAAGCCATCAACTAAGCTCAACGTTATATTATTAAGTTGACTTTGAAAAGAAAAGGTAACTCGGTGAAAGAATAGAACACATGAGGGTAAGCTACGAGTTAACCCTCGGGGTTAACTAACTCAACAGNCTAGAGAACAACAATTTTGAGGGTTTTGAGAATACAAACCCTAGAGGACAACTCGGTGGTGAAAGATCCCACCTCACTTGTTCCAAGATTGGTATCGGGGATGAAATACTCCATCCACACCATTCTACAATAGCTACAGATACCATCAACCATCCAGGGCAGAAGAAGGACGTAACCTTGGGGGTTTCCAGCAAGAGGGCGCACAATTGAGAGAAGGAAGATTCGATTCGGGAGTTTGAGAAGGCTTTTGGATTTTTGGACATCTAGGTTTTCTCTGCAGGGCCTTATCCATCATCTCTAGTGTATTTGGAGAGAGATTTACTTGCCATTTGATTTTTTGGAGCTTGGAAAGAGTTGGAGAGAAGGAGGGCACACTGGGAAATAGATCTAGTCAGTTTGGAGGGGAAAATATTCATATCTCAGCCAGAGAATTCACCAAGGGGTTTACCTTGTCCCGATCTATCATTCCCTAGAGTTTCAAAGTGTTTGGAGATATCCAGCAGCAGGGCCAAATTATTGGGTCTCTGCAGTCTTCAAGAGGGCACAGTCCAGTTTGGAGTTTTAGTCTTTTGAGGAGAAGATCTTGGTATTTCAGCCTGAGACTTCAGGAGGGAGTTTACCTTGCCCCGATTTATCATTCCATTGAGTTTTATAACATTTGGAGGCTTCCAGCAGCATGGCTGAAATATTGGATCTCTACAGCCATCCAAGAGGGTGTAACTTCAGCCAGGGGGGTTTGGAGTCTGAACTTGACCCTGGAGAGAAAGAAGTCAATCCTGTATTGTTCTTCAGCCTGCTGTCTAGCCTTGGGAGGCTTGTATCTTCAGCCTTGAGCATTTTGTAGTAGCTCATACTCCATCTAGAGGATTTATCTGATATTCTTCTAGATCTGCAGTTCTATTGTATCAGGTATCTCATATTATCAAAATAAATGTCAGATCTATGTTATTTGGTTCCATATTTGGTGTTTCTTGTTATCTCTTGTATTTCTTTATGATGCATCTTCAAATCTATGTTCATATGCTTCGATAACTGAATATACAAACCCTAAACACAACTCAAAGAGAAAACCTGCATACACACATCCAAACAATAGTTAACAGAGAACAATTAGTGTTTCCAGCGAACAAATTGGCTTGGGAATTTTATAGTGGTATCAGAGCGTTGATCCTCCCAGCCAGTGGGGGTTAGCGCATGCAGAATTTCAGTGGCATTTACATGGGAAGAAGAAGGAAACAAACAGGTGAGACAAAGGCCGAAATGGAGGGATCAGGTGAGGACAGTGAGCCACAGATTCTAGGAGGGTTTGCTAGGGACTTACAACATTCCATAGATGTGTCACAAGGCAACCTTGTGCGTCACCTATAGGAGAACCAGGAAGCAGTACGTAGGGGACAGGTAGAGATGATTGAGACTCTAAGAAAGGTAAATGAAAGCCAGGAGAGGATAACATAGCTCCTAATGCAGATGAATCATGGGGGAAAAGGCCTGAAAATTTATGCCAACAAAGAGGCTAGTGGGTCTCATGGAAGGACTAGACATCAGCAGGAGCATATTCGCTATTATCACACTAAGGGACAGAGCTATGGAGGAGTTGTACCACAGGGACAAACATACAACATGACCACCCCTAGGCCCTATCTACCTTCATTCTTGGATAACCAGACACAACCTAACTACCAAGACGAGATTGAGGACAATTTCGAACACTATGCCAGGGAATACAACTCATTGAGTGCAGGGATCCAAAGGAAAATCACATTGGATCAATATTGTGGGTTTAAATTCAGGGGTAAACCTAAGAAATATCACAGGAATAACTATGAATTAGAGCGCAGAGCTGGTAAGATGGAAATCCCATACTTTGATGGATCTCCCAAGGTGACTGCACAGGCTTGGGTGCAAAAGATTGATACATACCTACAGCTTAACCCTATGAGAGAGATGAATGCCATCAAGTTTGCCACCATGTACTTGGAAGGAAAAGCTGATGACTGGTGGTACCATGGATTAACTAGGCCACAACCAGATCGTGGCTTACACAAAATTTACATAAAGGCTTATTGACAAAATTGACCAGGGGGATCGAGAGCTACATTTTTAGGAACTCACCCAACTCGGGAAGACAGGGTCACCAGAGGTATATATAGAGGAGTTTCAGAGGATAACAGTCATGGTGCAGGATGTGTGTCAATCGAGATTCATGATGCTCTTCACAGAGGGGTTGATGGAACCCTTAAGGGGTTGGGTAAAGGATTTCAAGCCTACCTGTTATCGCACAGTTTGTAGAAAAGTCCAAAGGCTAGAAGATAGAGGCCAAACTGGCGTAACAGGAACCTACCCCACCCAATGTCACCACAATGGAGAGGTTCTTTCTCTTTAGGGGGTTAGGTCCAGGGGAGATGTCCCCGGTAACCTGGAGTTTTGAAGAGGCTAAGGTATAAAGGTCAAAGTGAAATTCCCTCTTCACATGTCACCACCAAGAGCAGATAGTCGGGCTAATCAGCCAATAATGAAGTGTAGGCCCAAATGAGAACTCCTGCCTGGAACAAAGCAACAACAGACTAATATATGCAGGCTATGATTCAAAGGGTTAGTACTTCATATAACTATTTGATATCAATATATAAGCAATAGATATTGATGAGATCAATGTTTGTTAATGCAGCAATGAAATAATATCAATTCATCAATAAAAACCAAGATGATGTAGCAATTAGTGTGTCCAATCAATCACTTATTCAATAAATGCTTAAGACACCATCCAATTGCTTAATGTATAAAAAATGATGCGTCAAGATGAAATAACCAAGTGTGACGTCATCTTTTTCAGGGTTAGTAGTTAGTTAGGGTTTCAATTTGTAAGAGTTTGAGAGTTGTTTCAATCACTTTCACTTCAACGTTGGAGGCTAAAGATCAGTGCCTAAGGGTTATGGAGTCAAAAAAGTGAAGGACGCACAAGTTGAAGGGGATGAGATTCAAAGGACAAGAGGGAAAGGTTTCAAGGTGCTGAAATAGTAGGGCTTTAAAGACAGAACCCTAGGGGAGAGAGGCTCACTCTGGTGTTGCTTCAACAAGGCCTCGTGATCTCTCCTCCTTCCCAACAAACAGCTAGCTCAAAGACAAGTAAAATCAAGACAATAGAGTTTAAAGAGGGAGAGTGTTGCAAAGGCAAGGCTCTTTCATCAAACCCTAAAAGAAAAACGGCCCTAGGTGTAGATAACCTAGGCTTGGGATGTCCTCTTCCTCTTGAAGTTTAAAGGTACGGCTAGCTTAAGGAAAGAAGAAAGAAAGAGTGTAGAAATGGCTAGGTTCTCTTCTTCTTCTTCAATGGCTAAAAGGTTTTTTTATCAGGGGACGTGAGACAATGACCTACTTGTGTGTTTGTCCCCTAGGGTTTTGATTCAACAATATTTATAAATAGATGCAAGAAATTAAACTACAACCATTCAATCAAGAATTTTTGCAGAAAAATACTTACAAATCATCAAGAAAATAGCATGCAAACCCTAGTTGTAAACCTTCCTTCAAGAAAAACACCATAAATTGCCAAAAATATCCTCTCCAAACAAGTGCGCCTTCCTCAAAATAGCCAATAACCCTAATAGGGCACAAAAATCAGACCTCACTAGGAGAGTGAGTGATAATTTATGTCAAAATGAGGATAAAACTCCTCAAGATATACTGTATCAATGACCTTTAATTAATTTTAGGTCATAAAAATTAGCCAACAAGGCTTTAAACCAAAATCATAATGTTTTTACAATAAATTGTCAAATTAAAACCCTAACTGAGCTGTAATAAAGGTAAAATACCCTTCAAGGGAGGCCCTATCCCCTTCTAGGGAAAATGAGACATCCAAGAGCAAAACGTTAGCCCCCTAGGGGATTCTCCAACATGCTACACGTGCCACTGTTGCCCAGTCTGCCTCCAAGAATGACCATGAAGTTGGATGACATCATGGCAAGGATGGGGACACTCTGAGCCTTCCAAGGCCAACGTTCCACTGAAAAGGGGTCATTCCCCCTAGGCCAGGATCTGCCAAAGTGCCTCTGGTGAAACGTCCTCTTCTTCTCAGGTCTAAAACCTCGATCAAACACTGTCCTATCTCTGCCCCTCTGACGGGGTCTCAGCAACCATCTGATGGGCTCTTCAGCCCCATGGAGGTCCAAACTAATCATCTCCCCATGTGTACCAGTCCAAGTGGTACCTGTCCGTCGGGCATGGTCCTGCACATCANATAGCAATGTCAATCACATTTCATCATTAATATTTATCAAACATATGCATAAAAACCCTGATACATCATTCAACAACTCAAAGACATTACAAAAATCCACAATACAAGATCAAGGAAAAGGACAAGACATCCTATTGGGCTAGTATCCACAAGAGAAGGGAAGTTCCCAGGAAGGTTCCATCCAAGCCATGTAAATGAGGTGATGTGGCTAAAAGATGTCCAGACAAGTGGGTAGAGTGAGAGACAGGGATGCATAATGTTATCTGTGGGTGCCTTTGTAGAAGGCGAGCTGTACCCGTCATGGATGCAATTTTTCCAAGCCCGTTCTTGCTTTTATTCTTTCTTTATTTGCTTCTCTTCTTCTTTTTATTTTTATTCAAGGTCTAACCAGAGGACACTGCCTTGGCATGTTGACCAGAGCTAACAGTGTTACCCACAAGTAATTTCACAGAGATGAAAAGGCTGGCTCGTGATGAGACCCCCTTTCCCTTGGCCATGCAACCAAAGGTCACTTCCCTAGCGTGGTAACCATATAATGGCAATGTCATACTGTTGGGTACCCATGAACCTAATAGGCTGGCTCATGATGATACCCCCTATCCTCTTGGCTAGTTCTTGTTTATTATTTTCCGGGTCCCTCTTGTTTCTTGCTGAGAGGCTTTTTATTGCCTTCTCAGGGATCTTTTGGCGAAGCATCTCGAGGTTTTATTTCTAAGCTTTTATCTTTTACCAGCTGTTTTTACCTTCTGGGCCTTTAGCCCCTTCTTCCCACAAGATAAGGTGCAACCCTACAAACAGGTCGATCCAATGCCCGGACAAGGGGAATGGGATAAATGAGCAGGAGAAAAGATGAAAGAGTGGTAGTATGATGGGAGCGAACGATGACTCTTCAGAAATCCTCCCGGTGGCAAACCAAAACCCATGGGTACAGGCTTGCTAGGACACCCTATCAATCTACCCAATCATGGTCAAGTGGGTTAATGTAAGATCCAAGCAATCGTCAGAGATAAAAGGAGTCAGATGCATATATCCAAAGGTTATAATGATCAAAAGTGACACATACCATGATACCTGGACCAATTACCTCATGGAGCAAGAGCCTTCTCTGATACAAGACCAAGTCGACGGTGATGGATGTTGCTGCTGATGACAAGACGAATCTGATGAAATAAGAAAAGGATGGGCCCTCCAGGGCCATGCTCAGGTGAATCTTGCTCTCGATACTCAATGTCTAGGACCTGTGGGCCTCGAGACACGATCTCCTAGTTATCCCTAGAAATTGGGGATAACATCTGGCTCCAACTCGGGGATATGTGCTCACCGTAGAGCGCATGAGAACCTCAACATATCTGGCATAACCTGCAGACCTTCTCACTCGATAGGGGCATCAACAACAAAAATGGGGCGGTAATGCCACCCCAGCATATATAGACATATATATATATATATAAACTGAAATAAAACAATCAATATGCAAATGTGAAAGCAAACTAACATGAAATGCAAATGGTATAATACATGAAAAATGCCTACTTACCTGTACTTACCTGTGAAGTCAAGTTACCCCATCCTGGTGGGGTTTGAGGAGGTTCCCGCTAACGGGCACTGTGCGCCTTCGTCCCTCCAGTGTAGACAGGTAATAAGAGTCATTAACTGACTTTCTTCCGA
>JASDQU010313438.1:0-11063 GCA_032191745.1 Picea mariana | reverse complement strand
AATGAAAAAAAATAATGTTGCTAGAGCCATCTCTAAAAGAAAAAATATAAACAAGAAAGTCCTTGAAAAAGAAAAAAAATGGCATTATCACTTCAATTTGGATTTTTTTGTTTGTTTGAAAAAGTAGTCCTTATAAAAAATTGTTGATACTAGTATTACCGTTGTTTAAAAAATGACCAAAAAACACCTTTTAGAAACCCCCCACATACGATTATTTCATTGATATTTAAAAAGTTGTAAAAAATAGCATAGAAAAAAAATGATACTAGTAGCACCAATATTTGATTTGGGGTTATATTTCAAAAATATTTTACCAAATTAAATAGTTTTGGACCTATAGTTTTTTTTAGACAATAGTTCTCTCCAAATAGATAATCATGTTCTATTTGTTTTTCTTAAAAGGGAAATAAAAGAAATGTAAATATCATGTTAATGAAACAAAAGGTGGCATAAAGACATTTCTATTATTTTTCTCAATAACATTGAAGGAAGTTCAATGATTAAAAAAAAAAACACATGAACGTTTCAACTATGAACATGAATGAGAACATCAAGAATCTAGCTTGACAACATTAGCATTACAAAGGGTTAAAGAGTTATTTCAAAACCATATAGGGAAGTTATAAAATAAGGACGTTATTCACCTCTCCAATAAAATTTTAGGTAAAGAAGTATGCATTTTATAAATGCTTTGGCATTTATAAAATGCATACTTCTTTACCTAAAATTTTATTGGAGAGGTGAATAACGTCCTTATTTTATAACTTCCCTATATGGTTTTGAAATAACTCTTTAACCCTTTGTAAGGCTAATGTTGTCATGCTAGATACCTGATTTTCTTTTCTTTTTGATTTTCTTTTCTTTTCGATGTTTATAGTTGAAAGGTTTCTTTCAATGTTAGAGTATTTACAGAGAAAAATAATAGAAATGTTGTTATGTCACCTTTTGTTTCATTAACATGGTACTTACATTTATTTTATTTTCTCCTTATAGAAAAATAAATAGAACATGATTACCTATTTGGAGAGAACTATTGTCAAAAAAACTATAGGTACATAACCATTTAATTTGGTAAAATATTTTTGAAATATGACCTCGAATTAAATAGTGGTGCTACTAGTATCATTTTTTTTCTATGCTATTTTTTTTAAGTTTTTAAATTTTAATTAAATAATCGTATGTGGGGGTTTCTAAAAGGTGTTTTTTGATCATTTTTTGAACAACGATAATACTAGTATCAACAATTTTTTCTAAGGGCTACTTTTTCAAACAAACAAAAAAATCCAAGGTGAAGTGGTAATGCCAGGTTTTTTTTGCATTTAGATTTTAGTAAACTCTCCACTATTCATTACAAGGATGTTAATATATCTAAGAATCTATGAAAGGTAATTTGTCTAGTTTGTCTCAATCTAAAATCAAGAAGAAACTACAAAAACAAAAGGATGTCAAATGGGTAAAGAACTACATGTATATTAGTTTGAACAAACAAAATCACTCTTTATTGATAATATACATGATGTTTATCTTTATTTTTCAAATAATAAGACTAAAAATGTCATTGTTCAGTTTCAAAAAACTATAAGCAACGAGACTCAACATCAAAAAAGTTGGCAAATCATAGGCAGAAGTGTTATACTAATCCTGATAAATAGTTGTCTTTGATAGATTATATATCCCAAAATAATACATTTCTACCTCATTTTGTTTGTACATCTAAGAACATCAAGTTGGAGAATTTTGTTCATGTCCATCTAGTGAGTTGTATGGTGTATAATAAGAAAATACTTCCTAATGTTTATATATTGATTACTATTGCAATAAATTATTTTACTTCGACATGTACAATAAGTTAATAATTTCTTACAAATTGGAAAATCCATATTTACAAGTTTTACATGTGTGACTAAACAATACATGGAAAAAAACAAAACTGGGTTGTTTTTTAATATCTGTCTATGTTTATTAAGTTTGAGATGTCCTATAAAGTTAATTTGGGCTTCCTACTTGTCATGCATACTCATGATGAAATTAATCAATTTTATTTTGTTTTGTTGATTTTCTATTTGTTTTAGAGGAAGAATGCACGGATAATTCCATGTATATTTTCCATTATTAGGAAAGCCTAAAACCCTAAGCCCAATAAATCCATATATTTTAGATGTAAGTAGTGTGATTATAACATAAACAAATTGTTAAAAAAATAAATTAGCATAGATTTAAACACCATTTTGTGATTAAAAGAAAAGGTTGAATGTATAATAATAATCTAGGGAAAGAAATATTGTGACTCTATTGAATGGTATCATAAATTATTGGGGATGTGGGAAGTTGTCATCAAATGGGAATGTTAATATAATAACATATTCCTCCAACATTGATTCTATACCTCTATTCATCATTAAGGGGGATGCTAGAATGTGTTAAGGATTTCCTAGTGGTATCATGTACATGCATATGACATTTTGTAAAGTTATTCTTCAATAACTATCTATCTTGTAAAAAGGGTTTATCCCACATGCATCATGGGAATTGTTCTCCTTTCACTCTATCATATATAATAAAGCTAAAGGAGGCCCTTTATGTGTGAAAATGTAATGTGAGGTAATGTATATGTGGGGAGGTTATTGCATTGTAAAATTGGAGAGTTTACCTAAAGAATAGAAGATCATCTTCCATGGATGTTTCCCCACATTAGGGTTTTATCACATAAACCATGTCCCCCTTCTCTCTTTTATTTCTTTCATTCTTTGATTTATTAATTTACTCGATCCTTTTTACAAGAGATTTGTTATGATCCAACGCCTTAAAAATGATAAAAAGTCAATAAATATAGTTCACTTCGAAGGGGAAACCTCCTTTTACAATATATCTAATTCAAAAAACAATATGAGATGAGATAATATGATCCTAATAATAGGTCTCCTTGGTATATATATAGGATACAAAGGGTAAAAATATAATGAAATGGTACCATTAAGGTTTCTAGTCGACATACAATTATAACACTATAAATGTAATAATTCAATATCTAGGTCTTAATAAGGGGTTTTACACATAACATGGGGCTTTTTCCATGTTTTAACATGACCCTCCCCTTCAAAAAAAAAATTTCCTCAACACTTGACTAACTGATGGTGTTTCTGCATGAAGAACTCATCTTCTCATGTCACCTCTTCCATTGGTAGATTCTTCCATTTGATGAGGTACTTTGTAATTGCTCGATTTCTCAGCTAATCAATCCATTTTTCAAGTATATTTTCCAGTTCTAGTATGATTTTCCTTCTTCATTAATATTTGGTAAAACATATTTGGACTGAGATCTTGTTTTTGATTACCTTCTTTAATAAAGAAAAATGGAAGACTGTATGTACACGTGAATATGGAGGAAATTCCAATTTGTAAGCCATACTTCCAATCCTTTGAAAAAACCTTATAGGGGCCATAATATTTAGGTGTTAATTTATTTTCCTTATTTTTCTACTAGATGAACATCTATTTATATGGTTGTAGCCTCAGAAATACTCAATCCACCACTTCAAATTCCCTTTCACTACAATGTTGATTTGTGTGTTGTTTCATATTATTTTATGTCATAAGCAAGTTGCCCTTCAATAGTTTGAGAACCTCTTGTTGCTTCCCTATGTAGTCCTCCACTGCTTGAACCTTTGTATTCCCTTTCAAGGGTGATGTAATGGATGGACAATGATACCCATAAAGTGCCATAAATGGGGACATTTTTTATGAAGTATGGAAGGATATGTTCTACCACCATTATGTCAAGGGAAACCACTTGACTCATTGTTTCTTTTTATCATATGAAAAGAAACAAATATATCCTTCTATAAATTTATTCACAATCTCAGTTTTCCCATTGGATTGAGGGTGGTAAGATGAGTTGTGAACCAATTGAGTACCCAAACAAGAAAATAATTCAGTCAAAACATTTCCAATGAAAATTGGATCTCTATCACTTATAATGATCTTGGGGACTCCATGTAGCTTTTGAAGTATTTCGATGAATGTTGTGGCTACTGTACTTTATTTAAAAATATGATAAAGAGAGAAAAACGGGAATACTTTTTCAATTGATCGACTACTACCATGATGACAATATTTTCTTTGAATTTGGGTAAACCTGTAATAAAAGCCATTGAAACTTCTTCCCAATGTTGACTTCATATAGATAATGGTTGTAGGAGACTTGGCATCTTGATTGTATCTCCCTTATTCTATTGGTAGAAAAAAAATTCAGAAACAAAATTTTGAACATCATTTTCTATACCTTCCCAAAAACATTCCTTCTTGATCCTATGGTACATTTTAAAGAATCATGAATTCACCCCTATGTGATAAGTCTGCAATTTTAGGAGGACGTTATGTTTGAGTTGGTAATTCTTATATAAATATTGGTGATCATGATATCATAGAAAATAATTTTTCCATATAAAATGATCTAATGAACTAGGGTCCTCTTGTATTTTTTGAATGATATTGCATACCTCTTGATATTTCTTCCATTATATCCTTGCTTCTTCCACCCAATTAGATTGTGAAATAGGAATAGAACATAGTGAACCTTTTGTTTCTTCTTCTTTCCTTGAAAGGGCATATTCCACAACATTATGTTTTCCTTTTTGGTAGATAGTTTTGAATTCATAACCTGGCATATTTGTAACCCATTTTTGTTTCTTTTCTGAAGATAATCATTGATCAAATAAGTACTTCAAACTATCATGATTTTTTTTTTACTTTAAAGGTTCTTCCTATTAGGTAAGGGAATCATTTTTGAACTGCATGTAGTATGGCCAATTTTTTTTTTTATAAATGGGTTTGAGTAAGTTTTTTCCTTTAAGTTGGATTATTTCAAAGGAAACGAGCCTTTCTTCTTGCATTCAAACTACACCAATAACATGGATTGAGGCATCACACTCCACAATAAATGCTTTTGTAAAGTTAGGTGTGATTGGAATGGGAGTTGTACACATAGCTTCCTTAAGTTGTTCAAAAGATTTGGTTGTTACTTTAGTCCAAGAAAATGATTCTGTATTAAATAATGTTGTTATAGGTGCTTCTATTTGGCCCTAGTTTTTGACAAAATAGTGTCAATGTCTTGTCAATTCTAAGAATACTCTAAATTTATTCAAGGTTTTTGGAATTGGCCATTCCCTCATAGATTTAGTTTTTTTAGGGTCCACTTTTACACCTTCATGAGATATAATATGACCCAAATATTCCACTTATTTAACCCCAAATTCACACTTGGAAGGATTTGCATAAACTTGTTTCTCTTCCAATAGTTGTAATACTTTTTCAACATGTTGTACATGCTCTTCCCAAGATTTGTTGTAGATTAGTATGTCGTCAAAAAATACTAACATAATTTTTCTAAGGGCTTGAAAATAGAATTAATCAAGCTTTGAAATGTTGAAGTTGCATTAGTAATTCCAAATGGAATAACCAAAAACTCATAATGACCTTCATGTGTTCTAAAATTTGTTTTGGGATTGTCTTCCTTCCTCATTCTTATTTGATGATATCTTGAATGAAGATCCAACTTAGTAAATAATTTTTCTCCAAGAAATTCATCAATGACAGGAATAGGAAATTTATGTTTAATGGTAATTTTGTTGAGTTGTCTATAATTTGGACACATACCCCATGAACCATCCTTTTTTGTAACCATCACCAATGTTGAAGAGAAAGAACTTTGGCTAGGTTGAATGGTTCTGACCTCTAACATTTCCTGGATCATATCCTCAAACTCACTCTTCTGTTCATATGGATATGTATAATGCCTAATGTTAGGTGGTACACTTCCTAGTTGCAAATGAATAGCATGGTAATGATCTCAAGTAGGTGGAATGTCCTTAGGAATTTCATCACATACCTTGGAATGATTGTTGATAACTATTTGGAGATCTAATGAAGAGGAGGATATAGATGTTTGAACATCAAGTAAGAACAATTGTGTAATTACACTATGGTGTCCCTTTCTGAGTAATTGTTTAACATTGTTAGATATTATCACTTTAGAGGGTTTCCCTTGGATACATATAATCTCAATTCCCTTGTCATCTAAGGAAAATCTCATGATCTTGAAAATTAACGGTTGTTGTTCCCAATGATTATAACCATTGGACCCCTAATACAACATCAACACCACCAACTTGGATGGAAATCATAGGGATATCCAAAAAATACTACCCCATGTTGAGATTAATAATATGGAATTTCCTTGAACAATTTATGGTACCTCAATATGAAATCATTACTTGAAACTGTGGTATAGAATATACAAAGTAATTGAGATATTTTTCTAATCTATAATTGATGAAATTATCAGTACTACCAGAATCAATCAATATTGTTACCTTTTTATTTTTGATGTATCCTTATATCTTGAGGGTTTATGGAGTACTGATGCTAGTCAATGCATGACAAGATATTGTTGGAGTAGTATCTTCTATATCTAGATATTATGGTGGTTCCAATTCCTAATCTTATTCCTCTTCACATTTTATGTAGAATAATTTATTCTCACCGCATGTATGCCCCTTACTGTACTTGTTGTCACAATTGAAAAATAGTCCATTTTCTCTTCTTTTATCCATTTGTTGAGGTGTCAACCTTTTCGGTTGAGGTACGGTTGTCTTATGAACCCCAAATGTTCTCTACTTCTTGTGTATTCTCCAATGGTATACTTATGTGTATCCTTATTCTTGGCTTTAATGTGACAATAAAATTGCATATCTTCCATAATATTTGTAGGATATCTTAATAAAATACCATGTTTAATGTCTTCTTTTAATCCACCCATGTAAACTTCCAACAAATTTTCATTACTTATATCATCCCCCCTTGTGGCCAATACCTAAAATTCTGAATTATAACCTTCAATATCACCTAAGTGCTTGATTCTTGTCTATTGACTGAAGTATTCATGTTCCCAAATTTTCCCATATTGTGCTTCTAAGTCTCTTGTAAATAAACCCCAAGTATAATGATATAAAAGGGGATTCCTTTTAACTACCCATTGATACCATTGATATGGTTTTATCTCAAAGTTCAAAGTTTCTATGTGAATCCTTTTCTTATCAATGTTACTCTATTTGGTTCACCCAAGTAAAGATCTATGCTCCATCAAACTTCTTCAATTCAATCTTGGGAAATTTTCATTTAGGATTCCCACCATAATTAACGCCAGTATTAGAGTTAAATCAACTTGAAATATTCTTATTAGTAGTAGGTTGTTCAAAATGAATACTACCTATATTTTCATGAATTCCTTGCATTTTGATATCTCCTCTAGGGAGTCTCTCATCCAAAGCATGAAATATCATGGAAGACGTGTAATTTTGAAATTCCTTCATGGATTTTTATATTTCTTATTTATTTTCATCCATCTTCTTTTTTAGGTCATTCTTATTTTCATCCATCTCCTTATCCATATTATAATCCATTTCATCCATATTTATTTTCATATTTTCATCCATATTATGTTTCATTTGTTTCATATTTCTTTTCATCTCTTCCTTATTTTCATCCATCTTCGTTTCCATGTCATTCTTATTTTCATTCATCTTCTTCTCCATCTATTTCCTATTTTCAGTGATCTTATTTTCCATTTGTTCCATATTTCTGGTGATGTTCTTTTCCATCTGGTGATAAATCTCTTGTATTTCATCTTGAGTCATGGTTGATCTCTCTGGAGGTTTAGTTGGTGAAGTAAATTTTGGAGGAGCCTTTGGAGCCATGTGAGAAAAAAATAATTCTCCTATTTTTCCTCTTTTTCACAAATTTTGAATCACCAAAAATAGATATTCCAATAAAAAAATGTGCCAATTGTAAGTTACATACCTTTCAAACGCTTAATTAGGAGTGAGGAAAAGAAAGATGAGTGTTGGGAAAGTGTGTCCGAAAATAGTGGGTATTGAAAACAACTTGTTGAGTTTGTAATTTTCTTGAGAATGAAGTTCGTATGTCTGTGAGTGATTATTATTGAGGAAAATACTAAGTATATTTTTTAAATGTTGTGTGAGCACTCCTATTGTAGATGGATTTTCTAGATCCCCTGGTAGAGAGATTTATGGTCGTTCTTTGTTGGAGCCCTAGAGGGGATGGAGATTGTCTGAAGGATCACACTATAGAGAAGGGCATTTAATCCCTTGGGTTTTGCAGACTAATGGGGAAGAAATATGGGAGATTGGAATTGTTGTAGGAGTCATGTCACTGTGTTTTAGTGGGTTTTGAGTTACTTATTTTGGATTGTAGAAACCCGTAGGAGCCTGACTATCCTTATGGACTCATAACATTGTCTCGGGGGTGACTTGATACAAAGAGAATTAGAGAAACATAGTCTATGGTTGGGAGGAACATCCTTCATCTACAACCTATTGTGTAAAACATTTTCAAGGTAAGTGTTTTGATAACTGTTCATGTTCAAGTTTTAATGTTATGACAGAATGTTGTAGTTACTCAGTATGTTATATGTATGAATGTTGTGGTGTGTGTTTATTTACTACTGTGCATGTTTAAACCATTTTCATTCATGTTTCTATGAATTAATGATAATAGGATGCATGTATTTCATGATGCACATAATTTCCACATTTAAATCAAATATTAGTTGATTTGGTAGTGACGTGGCCCAACCATAAATTTGGGTACATCACAAATTGGTATCGGAGCAAAGGTTTCAACGTCAGAACCATATGAGCCAAACACTAGTGAGAATTTGCTAAATTTGTTGTTACATAGTTTGATCTATGTTGAAGTTTGGGAAAATGGTAAAATCATTGTGAAATCCCCAAAATCAAGTCAAATTTGCACTCATAATAGTTCAAGAGACGATTAATGGAATTGATCTATGAGTTGTAGAGTTAGAAATTGGTTTGGGAGGTAGAATTTCATATTTTCATAATGATTGTGAAGTTTGGTGAATTGACATCCCATATCGCTTGACTTGGTGATCAATGCCCAAGATTCATCTGTAGGTTTAAAGAATTTTGGTGAAGTAAAATAATTTTCGAGATTGCTAAAGAAGAATTTGGATTTTGGAAAAGTTTAGTGGATCATCAGTCAAGATCATGATGATATTGAGATCAATTGTAACATCCCTGGAAACCCACGTCAGGCCATGCTACTCTAGAGAACACTTTCATCCTCTACTCAACATATTGTAACATACCCAGCATCCAACTGAGCTATGCCAAATAAATTTTCTGAACTACATGCAATTAAAACATATACACACAGAACTCTTGTGGAACTTTATATATAAAATGTAAATAGACAAATGCATTATGTAAATGCACGGACTCATACAGAAAAAACAGTAAACATATACATCCATCATATACAGGAAATACCCATAAATATAAAGATAATTATAACCACAAATAGGATAAACCCATAAAAATAAACACATAAACAATAATGAAACATGTAAATTTATCACACAATTGACACTTATATTGGTAATAATATCACCAACTCTGTGAAAACCTTCCACTAACCTCCCACCCTTAGACCACACTTCTCATCACTCTCATCAGTGGGTCACCCCTGAGTTGGGACTAAACTCCACTTGGGTAAAGGGATTCCTAACCAGGCTGACTATCTCAGACAACAGGAAAGACTTTTTCACGGGTGCCAACTCAAACTAACATCCTAAAATCCATCATTCCCCACATGCCTATCCCACATCAAGAAGTGTGCCCCTTATCTGCTCAGTAGTCCTTCAGCTGCCCCACTTCCTTTCTGGGCTTCAACAACAGGCCAGACATGAAGTCTCAGCGCCCTATAGCTATAGTTTAGCACCTTTGGAAATCGATTCCCAAAAATATCTCACCCAGAGAGATTTCTCACGGGCCTGGAAACCTTCCTCTTCAATATCCCCCAGCCCTAACAACCCACTTCTTTAGTCCATCAGACAAGCTAACCAGGTACACAAACAGGTAGGGTTCTGGATACAGGTTTAGGTATAGTGTCATGAAGGTACAGAGGATGTCTCAATGAGTGTGTGAATGATGATGGAGTGATTGACTGAATGGTGGAAGGACTGAATGGTGGAAGGAATGATGGGAAATGAACTAATTCCAAACTATATGTATGCATATCCCCAACTTCACTCGTGTCATGTTGGGAGCTACTTTGGTCCACTTGTCCCCATCCTTAGAACTTAGGATAAAATAATTATCCATACTTTATGATTTAATAAATATTAATATAATATTCATTTTTTTCTTAAGCTCCCTAGATTATCCCTTTTCCTTAAATTTTAGCACCCCATTTCCCTAACGAGTGGAGTTTAGTCCCCCATACTCTTTTATCATGATCGGTCTGTATGCAACGATGTATTTTATATTAATTATGAGACATACACAAAAATAGGCTCACTGGCCTTTAACATCTAGGCTCTTCGACCTAATCAAAACATAAGCATCCTAGCTTATAATAACTGGCTCACCGGCCTATAAAACACAACATATTCATAAAGGCTCCCTAGCCTCAAAATCACGCGCACTTAAGTTGTTGCGTGCAATATCCTGGAATGTGCACACTTCATCATTTTACTGTGCGGTACATGCACGCACTATACCATGGAAGGTGCATACAAAAATGATATCAAACAACTCACCAGCTTACATACATTTTTATTTACATTTACAACTGGGTTCGGCCTAGGGATATTACAATACCCTCACCTTATTTATGGACTATCCTCATTGAATTATGTACACATATACAACAAAATTTTCAACAATCCTAAAAACGATGTGGGTATTCTGCCTGCATAGCATCCTCATGCTCCCAACTAGCGTCTTCAACACCGTACCGTGTCCATAGGACCTTTACAAGCCCTATGGCTCAATTCCAGAGCTGTTTTATTTTCTAGTCTAGAATGCGTACCGGATGCACTTGGAAAGCGCCTTCTTGCTCCACCTGAATCACTGTTAAGGTCCTAACCCGCACATAGGTAGATCAATGTATTCGGATGTAATAAAGGTCAATATTAATAAGGCCTTTCAATAAAATAGAATAAGGCGGATGTAAGAAGACCT
>JASDQU010313434.1:3351-13510 GCA_032191745.1 Picea mariana | reverse complement strand
CTGGCTCATCTGGTTGACCAGGCTGGAGCTTGGTGGTAGAAACGGTGGCACTGGGTTCCGTGTCAATTATCCGTCCTCCCCTTTCTGGTTCTGTCTCAGAGTCATAATCTGCATCTGATTCAGAGGCTTTCACTTCAGCCACCAGCGACTGCTTTGAGCGGCAGTCAGTAGTGTTATGCCAAGGGATCCTATGAAAGTCGTACCACTTCCCGATATATTTCTTTATCTTTCCGGTGTCGTTCTTTGCTTGCAGCTTGGACTGGTTGTCCTGATACTATCCATCTTTGCTCTATCCTTTGTTCAGTGGGTTGGGGCCGCCCTTTCCTGGCTTTTGTTGTGAGGGGTTCCCAGGCTCAAATTTCTGCGTCTTTTGTTTGAGGTTCTGCTCAATTTTAACGGCATATCGGTAGGTTGCGCCCAAGGATGAGATGTCCAAAAATTCCATTTCGGTTTGGATGTATCTATGAAGAGAACTGCGATAATTGAGCACCAGATGTTGCTCCGAATCTTTGATACCCAACTTGGTGCGCAAGGTATGGAAGATATTTGTGAAATCTGGCACTGCTTGGTCTCTTTCTTGCCGCAGTGTGGTCCATTTGGTATACAGGTCATCATAACTTCCAATAGGGTAGTATTGTTCCTTAATAACATCCCTGAAGGTTTCCCAGGTGGTTGTGACTGAAAATAATGAGGTTTCCTCTGTTTCCTTTTGCTCACAGAAAGTTTCCCACCAATCTTTGACATGAGGAGTGCACAAGCAATCTTTTCTTTATTCGAAAAGTTATGGATAGAAAAATACCCTTCTAGTAGATTCAACCACTTGTCTACAGCATCTGCATCTATCTGACCTTCAAATATAGAAATATCGAAGTTTATTTGTACCTTGAAGGGGGCGGTGCCTCCGTTCGAAGAAAATGCGTCGCCTGTTGGTAGCCGCCGAAGGATTTGCACAAAACTATCCATCATCTCGTTCCTCTGTTGCGTGAGGGCTTCCTCAATCAACAGTTTGAAAGGATCTCATGTCTCGTCATCTTTCTTTTCTCCTGCCATGGGAGGTCTCTTGGGAGTGCGAGAGGTTCTTTCCTCAAGAGAAACAAGCTCGAGACCCAACTCTTTGTACTCCAACCTCGTTGGGGACATGCATTAAGACGACAAGGAGCAGACCGCTCTGATACCTTTGATTCAGATTTTATGAGCAGAATGAAATGAATACAAGTTATTAACAGGTGCTTAACACAAAATAATATAGATACAATAAAACTGGTTTCCTATTCAATAACAAAATAAGCTGAAATTGTAAAATGCAACGGAAACAAGCTTGTTGGAATGGTGGTGGCTTATCTCTGAGAAGAGATGTCACGGCAGCGTGCATTCACAAGAAGAAGGTTACAATGAGGCTCTGAAGGCCTTTTTACAATAAGAAAGAATGTCAAAAACCCTAGACATCCAAAAATCTAACCCTAGGAGATGAAGCGCCAAAAGTCATGTGGGCCTCGTTTGGGTAAGTTAGTACATCAACTTCCCAGGGTCGTAACTTTTGCATACGATCTCTGTTTTAGGTGTGTGATAGCCCATTGGAAATGTATCTTCGAGGAGATTCATTTTGGGGGCCCAATGATGCCTTCGGCTATCATTGAGGAGCTCAATCCCCAAAAAACCTTCATTTAGGCCCTCAAAATGGCCCCATAAGTTAAAACTACTAAAAATAGTAAATTGCCAAAATTGTTAGAAAACTGTTTTGAGCCAATTGGAAAAGGTGGGTGGCCACCGATATCCATATGGATCAGATAGGGTCACCATTAAAATAATTATGTATGAGTAAAGTTATTAATTATAATTTTTCCCTTAAAAAAAATTTCTAAGCCTAGGTCTAAGTAGGATATGATGATTAAAATTTAATTAAGAAATTAATAAAGGGGGGGGGAGCGGGGGGGCGTGTGAAGAAAAATCAAATTTAAAATTTAAAGGAGAAAGAATTTATCTAAAAATTAATTGTTGTTTATGTGCAAAACTTGCTAAATTAGAACTTAGACAATAAGGGGAAATTAAATGAAAAATGAATGTGAAACATAGTAAGGAATCTAGTCTAGAGAACTTTCCTAATTAGAACTCAACTAAGTTTTAATAAAGGTGTCAGAGATTAAAGGAAATTGAGGGAATAAAGGGACAACAATGAGCTTTTTTAGAAACGTTTTTAGGTGGACGACGGAATTTGGAAAATTAATTTATTTAATTAAAATAATTTATAGTGCAACTAAGGGATCGGGTGACAAGTGTATGGGGTAGAGTTTTTCCTAATTAATTTTTAATAAAACAAATTTAACATGCAATTGAAAAGTATCACTAAGAAGATCTTTATAAAAGTAATGGGAGAGATGAGGAAAGGATCACGACTGGTATGTGTAAGGTTATGTTGTCGAACTTTTCTAGACTGATTTTTCTTGTGGGAGTTGAGATACCTAGCTTGAATAGAGAGTGGTAGCTCTTTCTTGCGAGGCGAGGTGGGAGCTATCTTTTCTCTGGTTGTGTGCATGGCCCCTTTGCGGCTTGGGGGATCAAGGGAAGAAGAGTAGCCATAGCGTTGGCTGGGAGGTACCGATGAGGTCTCAACGATTAGCAAGTGGGAGCGAGGAGGATAGCCAACTGCCAAAGAACATCAACAAGCCATCATGGGTTACGATATTCATGTTTAAGATGTTAATTGTACTAAAATTTAGTTTTATGCTTGTATGGTTATGGTTTTCGGATGAAAATTTCATTGCGTTGAGTTTTATTTTGCATGTCTTGTTACGGTGATTTTATCAGATTGTTCATCATAATTTCTAGTTTATCATTGTAATATGATAGATAAAAGAAAACTATTCTGTATACATATACACATGGGACGATCTGTTGCATTAGTGATAGATTTGTATTTCATCTCAAATATGGTCGTGTAATTACGACACATTGTAAGTTTTACTCTATGCTTAAGTTCTCCTTGGTGTTAGAACAATTTTTTCTCATTGCAAGTTTGAATGTGCATTGGATAATATTTCATGGGTGATAATAGTTTATGCACCTAGTATGTTGATGTTGCCTTCAAGTTTTGCAATTAACTGGATTAAATATGGTTTTACATTTAATCTCTCCTTAGAAAGTTTTTCCTCAACTCGTCACTGTCCTCACTGAGATCCCTTTTTCTACAGTCATTGTTTAACTTTTCCCTTGGGAATCCTTACCTTGGAGGTTCTTTTCGTTCAGCAGAATCACAAAACAATGGTCTTTTCTCCATATAAATATATATGTTTAGTTGCGATAAATTGCAGCAAGTCATGGCCCTTGTACGACTTGAAAGGAGTCGTCTTCCTTCCCGATCTTACAATAAAAATGCTCATTTTCTCCAGTCAAGAGTTCAGAGTGTGTGTGCTTCTGTCGAAAAAACTCTACAATCGTTGGTTATATTTTAGCACCCCGGGGACCCTGCGCATTGTGCTCTGCGTTTTTGGTTTTTTTCAGTTCACCTTTGTATTTGTTTGCACGCTTTCTGCCCGGTTATTAAAACGCTATAAATTTATTTACTTCACCAAATTTTACGCCCCCCCTTCACTACGATTTGACAATTTTTACCTCATCGATTTGACCGTTTCCCTCTACATTTCACTGATGCCCAGAGCGTTTATAGTTACTCTGCGTTGAGCTATTTGTGTTGTTGGATGGTGTGCACTCAGATTTACCTTGCCCTCACCGTTTACCCGGAGCGCCATGCATTTTCCTGTATCTGTTCTTACTCGGCGCGGATTTTCTTTCTTGTGCGTTGTGCGCTATACTCTCCCTTTGTCTTGGCGCTTGGTCTTTGTTGTTGTTGGTGTTTTGTGCTGGCTTGTTGTTCGGTGCTATGTGGCCTTAGGTGACATGTAAGGCACTTAGACTTGCCCCTTGTGGGATCCTTCGTGAGCTCTCCTCCTCTTGGTTCGTGGTTGGGGGCTTGGGTACCGGGCTTTGACCTGTATGTTGTTGCGATGGCTTGTGGTTGATGTGCTGACTACGGTGATGTTGTGGGCCACCGTCCAATCCAAACGTTTTAATTATGACCTTCCTTCCCCTGCGCGTGGAGAAGAGACCGATAGGCTTTTTATTTTCTTTGTTCTGGAGTCAACCAAAGTTTCGAGATTGCCAGTGAGATTTCCTTTTACCAACGTTTTTTTTTCTACTCAGACATTTATTATCCTTTGCTCAGCACTCTTCCAGGATATTGCTAGCGTTCCAGTTTCGAAGTCTGAGCCCAGTGCCTTCGTTATGGGCACTAAACTCAATACTAGTTTTACTTGACACCTTTTTCCACCCTTCCTTTCATTTAATAATATATTTTTATGAAGTTAACAAGAGATTCAAGGATTATTTAAAGTTCATCCAGTTTAAAATTTATTTTTCAGTTTATCATTCTATTCTAGTTTAAAATTATATTCAGTTTAAATTTTTATTTTAAAATCATATTGCAGTTTAAGATTTATACCTATAAAATCACACTTTTTCTAGCTGTGTAACAGTGGCTTGAATGTAGTGAATGAAATTAAAGAACTCATCTCTTCCTTATCAATTTTGTTGTTAATATTAAGGTTATTGGTATATCACACTTGAAACTAATTCATGATAGCATGCTTATTTTAAAATTAAATATTTATTCTACGATTGATCAACCTTATGCACCTAACTTTTACTTTCTCATTCGGTTGCTAAAAAGGATATAGTATCCTTGGTGCACAAAAACAAATAATAATATTTTTTCCCAATAAAACTTGCAATGGTGGAAAAACACAATGACAACACACAATGACAACTTAGTAGTGATAGGAAGTGGGAAAACACAACCTAGTGATCTTGAAGTACATTGAAAATGACACTTGATGATTGAATAAGAAAATGTTTTAGTTGATCGTTGATTGAATGCTCGCGCTCAATTCCATCATGGGATATAGGACTTATCAAGTTTAGACTCTTGGCACGCACCCATTTATATGTATTAAATGACGATTTTAGAGTTTGGCTTCTTGTGCATCTGGATTTTGCATCATAAATGATAGTTATAGATCTTTAGACTTCTTGCGCAAATGGAGGTTATGTAATAAATAATGATTTTAGCTTTGGACTTCTTGCGCAATTGGATTTATTTAGATCTCAGACTTCTTGCACTTATGGATTTTATGACATGTATAATGGTTTAAAACTTGTTTATCTCGTGCCTTGGAATATGCTATGATTAGATAATTATATTAATTGCACATAATGAAATTATGATGTGGTGAATGAATTAAAAGATGATACTCTTGCACCTCAACTCTAGGCGATGTATGATTTTATGTATACTATTAGATTTCCTTATGCAACAAATAAATACAGTCGTTTACCTTGCACCTACTCTTATGTTGTCATTGATGGATTAACAACTTTTATTGTGCCAATAAATTATTAACGAATGATTGTTGTAGAATTCATACTGCTTGCGTAAATTGAAAATGAAATGATATATGATGAGTTTTGTGAATGATTCTTCGTGCGCCATGTTAATTGATGTTTAGGATTGATGGATTGATGTGGTCGATGATTGTAGACTCTGTTGATTTAGCTAGCTACTTGGATTGTTTGTGATAGTGGGATGTAGACACCTCCTTGTTACTTAGAACAATCTCGAGCCTTGAGACCTTAAATGGTTAAAATCAATTGGAACCTGGGATTGAGCGTCACTTATGTGTTCTAGAGGTTCTAACCTTGCAGGGTAGGTTGGGCAGGTAGCATATTATGTGATTCTTGTGATTATCTTTAAGATGCTTATTATGTGTTATGTTATCTTATGTTTTCTTGGTGTTATCTGATGATGGTCCTTATGAGATGTGTTGAACGTTTGATATTTGTACTGTTATGCATCGTCATTAATTGTAGAATGCAATGATGTTGGGGTGTTGTTAATATTGTGTTAATGCATCGTTATGTGTGTCATGGTTCTTGGGGATGTTGTGTTGGCATTATGTTGTAATTGAATATATGTGATTGATGTGTCGATGAGGTTGCTAATTATTATGATGTTTTAAGTTCCTAACGCATTGAAAAAGAAAAAGAAAAAATGGNCACGTCGCTTTGTGTCGTAACGTGGGGTCGTTACAAAAAAACTATAATTGATTGAAAAGGTTAAGAATATAGTTATTGCATCTTCATAATGTCAAAAGACAATAACTCGGCACATAGTATGTGTGTCTCCATGCAAGGTAGCTTAAAGGAAAATAAAACTTCTCATATGTAAACAAAAAAGTTGATAGGAAAAGTTGATGATGAATAAATTTCAAAATAAAAAAAAAGAATTATAAATTAAAGTATTTACTTGATCATTGTTCTTTAATATAAAACACATATGCTATAAATCCATTCATATCAATAGTGCTAATTTTAAAAAGACATAGATATATCAAAACAAATGTTATTAACAAATCCAAATTCTTGGAGCTAACTGTGCAAGAAAATGCTACTTTTAGATGGAAGTTAAATTGTATTGGTTCTTAAAGTTCAAATGTAAAACATAATTGTGGTGGAAATTAGACTAGACAATTGTATTCCAAAAAATATTAGTTTTTTGTCTACGTGGAAATACTTAGTGTTTCTACTCCTATTTGAAAATTTTGACATCCCTGCAATTGAAAATGAGATTGCATCTTAGAATAGATGGAGAAAAATTGCAAGACTAAGCTTGGAAGGAACTTAGTAAAACAATCATTTGAAACATACCTTTTTTTGTTTACATTTTTTTTTTTTTGCAAAAACTAGACAAAGGTAATCTTATTCTCCTGCATTTTTCTCTACCTCAACTATTGTATTGTCTTGATTGAGCATAAATTTTCCATGGAAAGTAAAGTCACGAAGCATATAGATAACATCATATTTTTTTTCCAGATAATCTTCGTATGACAGTGTTCTTAAATTTGGCAAAAGTTTTCTTAAGATGTCATCTTTAAGAGAACATGACACTTTTGTATTTTATGTGTTGACTATGTTGCACTTTAACTTGTGTAAATAGTTGAAGGGTGTTTGAGCTTGACATCTATCACACTTCAAAATTGTTTCTTGTATTGATCCAAAATACTCTACTGCTAAATTGCACTCTGAGCATATAGGCTGAAAATGATTCAAATGTATGTTTTCTACTATCAATGTGCCTTGAACCTATTTGACATGAGCCAATATTCTTTTAATGGACAATATGTATAATATAAAAAATCTATAGATGCTTACTAACTTTTACCTGGTTTGTGCACTTAAGCAGTGGTTTTAGATCATCAAATGCCTTCTTTTCCTTTAATATTGGTGCAATGAACGTTGATTTCCCTGTGTGCAGTACATTTGAAGATGTTTCTTTTTGTTTCACAATGTTTCTGAATAGAAACATAGGAAATTCTTTCATCGAAAGTTTCTCCCCAATGAAAGAAAAGTCAACTTCAAATGTTGGAAATAATTGTAGCTACATTTTAACAAGGAGATACATTAGTTTCCATTTTTTACCTAGAAAGCACATCAGAAGAAAATAAAGCTATTGTATTGTAAATGTTTGGATCGAACTGGACTTACTATTTCCTTATCATTTTCTGAATTGCCATCTTTGATTTCCAATGTATATTGTGTGCCTAATTTTGTTGCACTAGTCACAATTGCACCTATTGTTCCAATAACATAGTGTTTTGTTGTCGCTAAATGTATTCTATTTGAAGTGTTTGGAATGAAGTTTATTCTTGAAAAACAGGTGATATGTTTTCTATGCTAGTCTCTTGTTCCACTAGCAGAATACATTCAACTTCGCCATGATTATAGTTGGTTTTGGGTGCAACTTTAAAATTTTTAATACGAATGGATTTTCCTAGCAGGAGTTTTGCTTGTTGTTGTTCAATGAAACTATTTCAGACATTTAAGGTTACAACCATCTCTCCTTTTTCATATGTTAAATCTGCACACAAAAGATCACTTGACTTTTTCGATTTTTCAAGTATTGCTCTATACATGATAACAACATTTCCATCGAAAACTTGTCCAAATTTGTAACTAATCAATTCCTCAACGTTGATTGGAACATAATCTACTTGTTTAGTCGTATACATTGTAAGAAAATACAAGTCAACAAATGAATGTTGGAAGGAGACATTTGAATCCATATTTTACAATGTCTACCTTTTGTTTTCTATCTCGGATGTTGTTGTCTTGTTTTGTTTGTCATCACTGCCTTTTCTCATTTTGTTGTGTGCAAATAATATTTGTTATGTTAGATTAATATCCAACAAATTTGAACATATAGCATAAAATATAACATAAACTAAATTGTATACCAGGAGAAAGTGTAAGAGAAACAATGCAATTATATTTGGAAACATGTTTTTGACAATAGTTAAAGGAGTCAATTTCAAATGCGCATACCAATTAGCAAACTTGAAACCTCTTATATCAAATGAAAAAATATTGAAAGACTAAAAGTATACTTACAATATTGATAAATGCTATTGTTTTGTGTTAGCAAGTTTGCAAATGTTGGGATTACATAGGAACTGTGTTTTACTTGCTTCGCCTAAGAAGGTAAGTATTTTTTCTACTTTTTAGAAGAAGTCGATAAGAAATTGAATCTTAGGACTTTTGATGGTGCAAGTTAGAGGTAACTTTGACTACATATTTCATAAGGATTCTACAACGACAATGAATAACTGTGATGGTAGAACAATAGACCTTGTCTATGAAACACAATTGATGTTGCAGATCATGTTCCAAGTCCATCAAGTTCATCTAAGATCAAATTTGATTCCTTAGTTTTTCTAAGTTATGAGAGATTTCCCTAACATAAGAACTCTATGTTGCTTTGTTTTATCAGAAAACAATGAGAGAAAATGTAATTTAAGGCTTCTAAGGCGACAATTTAAAACTCTAGTGCACTTTATAATTTGTAACAATGATAGATGGCCAACTAATCACAAAAATAGTATCGATGAGTTTTGTCATAAAAGCATATTAGTGTTGTAAAGAACAAATCGCGCATATATAGTATACAGTGGAATGCATTAGTGCAAGTAAAATATGTAATCATGTTTTGAATTTTATACTGAACTTCATGCACCAAGCCACTTGATATACTAGATTACCCTAACAATAAAAGCATCAATCTACGATCCAACAAATTTAGAAATATGGGAGACGAATGATAGGTTAGCAACAAAGTAGCTACAAAGTGAAATTTTTTAAAAATAGAAAAGTAGTTAGAGCCATAGTGGAAATATTTCTTATGCATTTGTATTCTAGTTGTTGTGTCTATAAATTTTTTAAATATATGTCTCATGAAGGCCATAAAATTTCTCTAGTAAATGTTATTGTTTGGTCTCACCAAGTTTGCAACTAAAGCATTCTTTGCAAAAGAAGTTGTTGCATACTGAAAATCAAGTGCATAGAGTGAAACAAAGTGACAATACTAAAATATTAAACTATGCCTGTCATGCATTAAAGATTTTACATTGTAGTTAAATGATGTCTCATGTTGACACTTGCATTTTCTGACTATAAAAAGCAAATAATTGAAAGAGACAGAGGTGGTTTGGGAGGGGGGATATCAAGTTCATTTGATACTAAAGTTGATTGTAAATGTTGATGTTGGCACAGGGGCAGACCCAGGGTACAACGCTTCAACACCGCACCAACAAAACCCTAACTACCAGCCCTTTCGGCAACACCTACGAAGCAGATGAAGTCTCACCTGAGGTAGATGTAGGGGGGTTTCTGGACTCAGGTGTCTACAACCAAGCTAGGACACAAATATGTCCACAAGCCTGCAAAACAAGTGACATCCCACAATCTTAGCTCTGCCTGGGTGCTCCATCTTCGACCAGCATGTCGAAGTCCCAAAAGTGGTCAAACATGACCAATATTTCCTCAAAACTTGGTCAAGGGCCAATAGGCCCCCAACACTCACCTGTGACTCGTCCCGAGTCACTTAGATCTGGGCAATGCTCCTTCAAAGGCCTCGATCTTAGCTCGAGTCCTTGACTTGTTGCTTCGCCAGAGCCTCCTGCTCGGTGAACTCTTGAATCAGTTTCTCTGTAATAGGCCCTTCCAGGCGCTATTCCACTATTGTAATGATTTGGTCCAGCTCCGAGCCTTGTCCTTC